>KQ030542.1:22148-42267 GCA_000956045.1 Hirsutella minnesotensis 3608 | reverse complement strand
TAACTTATTTTATAGCTATAAGCTAAAAAACTTTAGGGTTTTTTAAACTAAGGAGTAAAATAGCTATAGATAAAAAATATTAAATTTATAGCTTTATAAACTTTATTATATAAAGTAAAAAAAGAATTACTAATAAGATTTAAAATAAAAAATATTATAAAAGTTAATATACTTTCTATAAAAAGGCTTTTATATTTAAAAGAAGATAGTTAAAAAGAAAACTAAATAGATTTTATAAAACTAATATATCCTTTAGAGAAACTAATATACTTATAGTAAATCGCTATTACTATATAACTTAACGGATTTAATTTATTTAGTAATTTAATACTAGCTTACTTATATATATTAACTAGATTTTATATATTTAATCCTTAAATTAAATTATAAATAAAAAGTAAAATCTAAAAACCTTTTTTATAGTAAAGAAAAAGAAAGAATATAATTAAAAATCCCTTATTACGGACTCGAGCTATAAGCTCGGGTCTGCGCGTAGCTATTACGTAATAGGAGCCCGCGCTCTAAAGGGCGCGCCCCGGAGGAGGGCTAGCTATAGATTCCCCCCTTCTATATAGTTATTAATACTATTATTAACGCTTATATATAGACGTATTAAGGCTAGTCCCTTATATTTAATAACTATTAACTTATATAGTATTAGCGGATAGATTCTCTATACTTATAATAGCTAGCCCGATAAGTAAGGAGCTACTCTAGCTCGTTACTATATAAAGGGAGATAATCTTAGCTCTCTAAGTAATAAGATATAAACTACTCTTAATAAGAGCTTTATTTAATAGTAATAAGGACTTCTTTACTATATAGAAGGCCTTAATAGCGTATAAGCTTTAATTAGATTAGGTATTTATTAATAGTATATAAAACTAATAGGTATTTCTCTATTAGTACTTCTTTACGAAAGTATAAGCTAAGGTAGCCTTATATTTCGAACGTAGTATATAATAAGGTTTTAATACTAATACTTTCCTTTAGTATTTTAATATAATATTTATAAACTTATATTACTAATAAGTAGCTATAATAAAGTTAAAGTATATTACTTAATAGTTAGCGAAGTCTTTTTTTAACTTTTTACTTTACTTCGAAGTTAAGCTTAAGCTATTAAGAAAATCCTAGTAAGTAGATAAGATTAAGGTTATATAACTCTACTATATACTTTCTACTTAGCTTAAATAATATTATATTAAGCGGGATATCTTAATAAATAATTACCTTATAATAGTAATCTAGATATAAATTATTATAGTTAATATTAAATCGTTTTAGCTTAATAATAAATTCTACTAAAAAAAGATTTACTAACTATTTATTATACTATAAGACGAAAATATATAAATAATAAGTATTAACTTTACTACCTCTAAGTTAGTAAAGGCGCTTCGCGCTAAGTAAGTTAACTAAAGCGGGTACTTATAGTAATAACGCGCGCGATAAGTAAGTAATAATACTATATAAATATAGCGCGTAGATAGGAGTTACTTATACTATAGTAAGATAAACTACGTAGTAAAGGACTACTAATTCTTATTATTTACTAAGCTACCTCTAAGGTTATTAGTCTAGGCTTTCGATATTACTTAGAATAAAAATACCTTAAGGGAAGAGGTCGCTAGACTAGGAAATAAGCTACTCTTATAGTAAGTTTTTTATTAGGGGTAGGATAGCGCGTTAAGTAAACTAGTAAGAAATTAGTAAAATACTTTCGAAATATTATAAAAAATATAAATATAAGTCCTTTCCTTATTTCTATACTAGTTAATTCTATTAAATTTATTAATATATAAGTAAATAGTAATTATAAGTACTATATTACTATAAGTAAATCTTTTATATAACGTTACTAACTTACTTATATTTTACTACTAAAGTAGAGGTAAATATATACTATAGTAATAATAAAATAAAAGAGGGAGTAAAAATTTAAAAAGTCTTTTTTTATTACTTATATAACTTAGTTTATAGCTAATTTAGATAGCTAGGAATTACTTATTATAGTATATATAATACCTAAACTAACCTAGGACTTTATTCTAAGTATATCCTAAATAGCTTAATATAATATTACGCTTTAAATAAAAGTAAGGGAGCTTATAGTATACTTAGTAAGGGACCTTATTATATAAGTAGTTAAGTAGTAGTAGTTTAAGTACTTAATAGCTTTAATCTTTAGGTCTATATTCGCGGCTTAAGTTTAATAAGAAGTAAAAAGAAAGATAAACTACTACTTTATTATAATAAGCTTAAAAGATATAACTTTAATACTATACTTAAGTATTATAGCTTTAGCGAAAGCGCTATAACTAAAGACCTTCCTTTTTAAAGTTAAGTAGTTTCGCGATTTTTTTAATAAAAAATAAGCTAATACTTTATTACTATATTAAGGGAGTTATAATTACTATATTTACTTAAGGAAAACCCTTAATAGCTCCGACTTAACGCTATTATAAAGGCTACTTTATAATATACTATAAAAGTATTTACTTAAAGTATAAAAATAAATTATAAATATAATAAATAAAAGCTAGATATAAGCGAGTTTCTTTTTAATAGTAGCTTTAATTTTACTCGCGAAAAAACCTAGTAGTAGTTAGTAATTTTATATTAATTACTATATACTTAATAAAGTAATTAAATAAAATTAATACTTACTTTTACTTATTAAAGAGATATTACGTAGCTTAGCTAAAGTAAAGTAGTTTACGAAAATAAATATTTATACTACTTTTTATAAGCTTTATATTACTAAGGAGTAAGAATATTTTATTACTTTTTATATAAAGTTTAAGCTATTTAAATATCTTATTTACTTTTTTAGCTTTATAAAAGTATTAGCTATATTTTAATAATATATTAACTAATTATTAAGAGAGATTTTAAAAGACTTTATAATTATATACCTAAATAACGTATTTATTTACTTAAGTAGCTTATAGAAAGACTATTAAAAGAAAGTTTATAATATACTCTCGCGGCTATAATAAGCTAGGTTATACTTTAACTTTAAGAAATATAACTTCGCTATTAAGAAGGTTAAGTACTTTAGGTTTATAATCTATATTAGCTAAGAAATTTATCTAGACTTTATAAAAATTATAGCTATTTATAATTAAAAACTACCTACTCGCGCTAAAGGTATTTATAGCTTCTTAAGATTTACTAACTTTTATTACGAATTTATTTTATAGTTTTTAGATATTATAGCTTTCTTAGTAGCTTTTATAATAAAGAATACTTTTTTTAATTAGATAGATAAGTACTAAGCTACGTTTAATATACTTAAGTTAGTATTTATATTATACTTAATCCTTATATAATAAAACCTAAAGTAAATAATAATTATTAAAGTAAATTACGTAAGTAAGGCCTTAAGTAAGTACTTATTATAAAAAGATAAGGCTAGTATACTCTAGCTAATTATATACTACTCTTAGAAACTCTAGTAAATTAAAAGGAATTATATAATTTATAATAAAGAGCTACTTACTATTATCTCTTATCTCTAGGCTTAGTTAGCTAAGCTATAAAGTATAGCTAAGCTATTTATTATCTTTACTAACTATAAGTTATTAAAATACTTTATAATATTAAAAGAAATATTTAAGTATTAAGCTTATTAAGTAGAAATACTTATACTTTTTAATTACTACTTTTAATACTAACTTAGGTTTTAAGTAAGGCGGCTAAATATACTTTCTAAATAAAAGTAAGATTATAAAAATAAAATAGTTAGGTTTAGTATAGTTATAATACTAATTATAATTAGCGTAATTAAAGCGCTCTTAGTAAATAATAAGTAAGAAGGAATTACCTTAGTAAACTAAACCTAAGAAACTACTATAGCTATAGCGCTTACTTTAGAAGTAGCGCTAGCTTTATTCTAAAACTTATACCTCTAGTAGTTTTAAGTAACTATACTTACTTATAATAAGTTATATATAGAAAAAGTCTAGGCTTTATTAAGAAATAAATATAAATTCCCTCTCTAAGTAAATATAAAAAAGTAAATCGCGGACTATACTTTATTAATATATAGCTTACTATAGTTCTAAGGGTATATATAAATCTTAAAGTAAGAACTCTTAATAATAGTTTTTATTTAGAAAGTATATAACTCGCTAATAGCTAAGTACCTTAGTAAAAATATAATATTTAAGCTTTTATAATAGGACTTTTACTAAAAGGGAATATTTTAAAATATCGCGAGGTTTATATAGAATTACTATTACTATAGTAGCTATATTAACTATTAATAGAGATAAAGCTTACTATAACTACTTTTAATTACAAATTATTTCTAGAGTATAATCTCTATAGATTTTATAACTAACTTACTTATAATAAGCGAAAGTAACCCTTAATACTTAATAGTTATTACTAAATAGTTATCTAAGTATATATAACTTAAGGTAATAATATTTATAAAAGCTAAGGTATATATAAAAAGGTTTTAGGATTACTAGTAGTACTTCTATAGGTTCCCGACTAGTATTATCTTTAACTATAAGTCGAATTTAGTTAGCTAGTTTTAATCTATACTTTATAAAGCTCTTAGTATTAAATAATTCCTTTCTATAGCTTACTACTTTTAAACTAATAGAAAAATAAAAAAAGCGAATTAAGAAGTATAAGTAATACTATATATAATAGTCTTTTTCTCTTAGTTTAACTAAGCTAACTACTTACTAGCTTATTAGCTTATTTTAAATAACTATAACTTATTTATTATAAGCTTAAGTTTAAATAAGGCTTTTTATAAGTTTAACCTTAAGCTAATTTAGTAAGTCGATAATACTTTTATCCTCTCGATATCTCTAAAGGGTAAGGTAGTAGTATTTATATAGTATTTTAAAAAAGGGATAAATATTACTTAAGCTATAATCGCTTAAGTATAATAACGCTAATAAAATACTATAAACGCCTTAAGGCGCTTAGCTAAGTATTTCTAAGCTAGCGATAATATATAGCTTAACTTAAAGAATATTAAGATAAACTAACTTTACTAAAAACTTAATATACTTATAACTAAGTATAAAGTTATTAATATCTTATACTTTCTTACTATTAAACTAAATACGCTATATAGTATTTATACTACTTTCTATATTAATTAAGTTAAGTAAATAGTATTTAACTTTTTCTTAAGCTAGTTATTAGTAAACTCTAAGCTAGATTTCTTACTTTAGCTTTTTAATACTAATTTAAGTCTTACTAAGTATAAAGTTAAGGAGATTTTAGTACCTAAGAATATATATAGGAAAAGGTAAAAGTAAAGTATTTTTATTAAATAGTATAGCTATATAATATTAACCTAAGAACTATTAAAAAGTATATAGAAAACTAAAGCGCTTATATAGTATAAAGTATAATAAGGAAATATATAAGTTTATAATAATTCTAAATATTAAAAGCTCTTAAGTAGTAGTTTAGCTATAGTAGATACTTTTAAATAAAATTCTATTTTAATATAAATAAACTAATAAAAAATATAAATATAATTATAATACTTAAGCTATACTTAATCCTTCTTTAACTAAGCTCCTTAAGCGTTTTACTTATTTTTACCTTATTTTTACTTATTATTTTTTTTATTATTAAACTAAAACTCGTTTTTTATTTTATACTTATACTTCCCCCTACTTTTATAGTTAAGCTAGCGGGACGGGGTATTATAGTAATAGCTAAAGGCCTAGGCGGTAGTAGTATTAGTAGTATTAGTAGTAGGGGGTATATATATTAAAAGTATACTAAAAGTAAATAAGGCTATACTAGCGAATAAGCTAGTAGTAAGTAAGGGTAAGGTAGTAGCTAAGCTAAAGATAAAAAAGCTTACTTAGGAGAGTATACTAATAGCGGAGTAAATAAAACTAGTAAGCGACCTAGCTAGCGAGAAAGTATATAAAGTAAGCGTAGTAAGAGTAGGGGCGATAATAAGTAAGAGGTAGTTATTAATAAGAATAGCTAAGGCGCTAGTAAACGTAGCGTTTATCTTTATAGCGCGCTTATAATCTTCGCGCTAGCTATAAATAATCTTATACTAAAAGTTCTCTTAGTAGCGTATAAACTCTTAGTAATAGCTAAAAAACTTATTTAGCTTAAAGGTAAGTTAATTTTAAAATTATAACTATTACTATATAAGCGCTTATTAAAATAGCGCTATATCGCTACTATAATAGCTAAGTATTTTAAATAAAAGCCCTAGTATAAATAAAATAAGGGTATTAAAAGGGGTAAGTAAAGTATTAATAAGCGCGGGTAGGGTAGTAAGGGAGGCGTTAAGGGCGGTAGCGGGAGGTAGCGCGAGGGTATATATATTATAAACTTAACGTAGGTTAAAATAAGTAGCCTTTAGTAAGGTAAGGAAGTACTCCTTAACCTTTATAAATACCTTTATTAAGACTATATACTAGTAAGGCTAGTTAGTAGTTTTAAGCTAGTATAGTATTATAATAACGTAGTTTTCTTATACTAGCTTCTCTATATTATAAATAGCTTAATAAAAGTAAGGATTACTAGTAAATAAGCGCTTTTCTTAAAAGTACTAGCGCTTAGTATCCCTATATATAAAATAAGCCTTACTATAACCGCGCTAGTATTTAGCTATATTTAAATTAAAAAGGTTTATAATATAAAGTATATATATATATACTTTCTTAATAGGGCTAGCGCTTTTCTTATTAAAGCTATTACCCTTTACGCTAAACTAGCTTATAGTAAGGTTAGTAAGCTTATTAAGCTTACGAAGTAGTAAAGAAGGGGGGGGCGGGGGCGTAGTAGTAGTAGATATAATAAAAGTAGCTATAAGAGTAAAAGGTTAAAGGGGCTAAGTAAAACGTAGCGAGAAAATAAGGTAGTAGTAAGTAGTAATAGTAAGTTAAGAGCGATAGTAGTAAAGAAGGTACGAGGTAGGTATAAAGAGCTTACGTATACTAACGTTTTAATAGCGTTAGCGAGGAAGGAGGGAAAAGGAATAAAGAAAAGAGGGGGGCGGCGGGACTATTTATATACCCTAGGGCTAGATATAGCGCGGAGCCGGCCTAGCCGCCTAAGGGTACTAGTTAGTAAGGTAATAAAGCGCGGGGTAGGGCTAGTATAGTTACCTAGAGACGCTATTATAACCTATATACTAAAGGCGGGCTAGGTATAGGGTAACCGCCTAACGCGTAAGATATTAAGTAACCTAAAGGCGGAGGGGTATATTACGGACTCGAGCTATAAGCTTGGGTCTACGCGTAGCTATTACGTAATAGGAGCCCGCGCCCTAAAAAGCGCGCTCTAGAGGAGGGCCGGCTATAAATTCCCCCCTTCTATATAGTTATTAATACTACTATTAATGCTTATATATAGATATATTAAGGCTAGTCCCTTATATTCCTAAGAGAAACTATCGCGCTTATAATAAACTACTATCGCTATATAATTTAAGAGATTTAGTTTATTTAATAATTTAATACTAGCTTATTTATATATATTAAATAGCTTTTATATGCTTAACTTTTATATAGAAATATAAAAGATAAATAATATAAAAAATTATACTAAGATTAAAAAATTTAAAAATAAATTAAATAAAAAAAATAAAAAAATTAAAAATTAAAAGTAATAAAAACTAAAAACGAATAAAATTAAGTATTAGAAATTAAGAAAACTAATATTTAAACAAAACTGGTTACCGTGAGAACTGCCTCGTTCCCCGCTCACTCACGTCCATGATATTATCAAGAATAGCTGCGAAATGTATCACCGTCGGTGCCGCCTGTTTATCCCCGCTTTAAATAAGCTCAGCGCGACTCTAGGACGAACTCCCAATGTCAATAAAAGCGCCACGGTTCTGCTCCAAGCCTCCGCAAGTTAAATAACCCCTTGTGCGGATCCATACACCTTTATGGGATTTCAGTAATACAGGAATAGTATTGATGGTTAAACAACAGCCTGATACACCACAATTTGCTCCTTCATTCAATCGACTATCCCCACGCAGATCACGACAAAAAGATGGCTCCATCCTATGATACGCAGTCGCTATTCGATGTCAAGGATCTCGTAGCAGTCATCTCGGGCGGAGGTTCCGGCATAGGTGAGGTAATAGCCCACACTCTGGCCGGCAATGGCGCAAAGGCAGTCTTCATCCTAGGACGACGCGAAGAAGCTCTCATCAAGGCTCGAGATTCTTCCCCTAATCCCCAGACGGTCCACCCCATCGTCTGCGACGTCACGTCCAAGGACTCGTTAGCGGCGGCTGCCGACACCGTCTGCAAAAAGACGGGTTACTGCGACGTCGTCTTCGCGAATAGCGGCACCGCTACAGCGCTATGCACAGAGGGCGTTAGCCAAATTGGCAAAGCATCGATAAAGGCAGTCCAAGAGAAGTTATGGGAGCCCAATATCGACGAATACGAAAAGACATTTCGCGTAAATGTTGCGGGGGCGTATTATACTGTCGTTGCCTTTCTAGATCTGCTGGACGAGGGCAACAAGCGCGCCGTCGTGCCGCAAAAGTCCCAAGCCATCCTGACCGGCTCCATTGCCGGCCTCACGCGCGTGCCCTCGGCCGGCTTCGCTTACGGGCCAAGCAAAGCCGCCGTCCTACACATGGCCAAACAGCTCGCCACGGCGTTATCTCCTGTCAAAATCAGGGTCAATACAATTGTCCCGGGTATCTACCCGAGCGAACTCGCGGGTGCCAGCATCCTCAAGGA
Source organism: Hirsutella minnesotensis 3608 (assembly GCA_000956045.1). NCBI lineage: Eukaryota > Fungi > Ascomycota > Sordariomycetes > Hypocreales > Ophiocordycipitaceae > Hirsutella > Hirsutella minnesotensis. Next base: position 33,550 of record KQ030542.1, on the reverse strand, counting down.
TTTCTCGGATCCGCGCAAAGAGGGTGGCATGCCCAAGGACTTGGTACCCTTGGAGCGCTCAGGCAGGGAGGAGGAGCTGGCGGGGATCGCACTTTTTCTTAGCAGCAAATCGGGAGGCTACTTAAACGGCAATATGCTCGTGACGGATGGTGGACGCACCGGCATCCAGCCGGCAACATATTAGACATGTCACGTAAATGGAGTTACACCAGGCAGGCTCCGACAGCAATCAAGGAGCGATTAACAACGGGTGGCTAATTGATTTATGATATTTATCTGAAGAACAAAAGAAAGAAAGGGATCGGATGCACACATTCGTGGAATATATACCCTAATGATTGCGGCGAAGCTGCGTCGGAGCCGCGGCGTAGCAGTGGCAGTAATCCTGTATGAAGTTTTAGAAGCTGTGAGGCTGGGGGGAAAATAAGACTAAGTTAGTCGGGTTAGGCCAAGGTTGTAAGACGGTAAATAACTTACTATGGATTTAAGACTTAAGCCCTAACTAATAAGATAGTAAATTAAGAACTAGCGATTTAGAGCTTATATTATAACTTAGAGAATGGTAAGTTAGATACTAAGGGTTTTAGAAATTTAAAGTCTAAGCTTTAATTAATAAACTAGTAAATACCTCTAGGTTTTTAAATATTAAAAGCTTTTCTTTAATATATTTTAATTATATATTTTAATAGATCTATAAGGGCTAGTATTCTAGCTAGAATTCTAAAGAAGCTATAAAGCTAAGACCCTAATTTTTTTTTAGTATTTTCCATACCTACGTAGCTTTTGGAAAAATAAGACTCTTAAAGTCGCCTCTTAGAACTTAGGAACTAAAGAGATTTAGAAGTGTACGCTTACGAATATAATTTTAAGGCAGTAGCTTAAAAAGAGTAGAATTCCCTATCTAATAAGGGAACCTTTATACTTATAACTATATGTAAGATCCGTATTATATATATACCTAAGGCCCATGTTATAAATAGTCTTAAGACTTGTATTTTAGATCGCTAGCCTCGAGAGGTTGTGTGAGACTATATAAGCTATAGTAAGACTTTGTGGGCTGCTGCGAGCCTCATGGGCTCTCAGCCTTGCAGCCTGTTGCAAGCCTCGTGGGCTCTTAGCCTTGTAGGCTGTTGCGAGCCCCTTTAACTGCAAGGTTAACTATCTAACAGAATATATATAAATAGTTATTTTCTATAAAAGTTTATAAATTTTATATTTTATAAAGTTTAAATAGCAGACTTTTAGTCTAGATTTTTTTAATTTGGGATATATAAAGGGCGGCGAGGAATGGCATGTAGTGGGTGTTAGACGCCGGCCCGAGAGGAGACGGCCGAGCCGTGTTACCGACCCGGACAACTCTGTTGCTAGTTTACAGCTTATCCGGCATAGGAGCCAGTATCCATCAAACAAGTCAAACCACGCATAGTGCGCACACTAGATGCCCGGGGCGCTCCACGCCTTATCCATCTTCTTTGTTGCCAGGCCCATGACGCTCCATAATGCGTTCATCTGACCTGGGCGACCAAGCGGGTGGGCTAAAGCGGAGGGCACGACTGGGCCGGAGACCCCTCCCGTCATTGATATTCGCAGGCCGTCCTTTTCTGCCTCACTGTGAAGAATCGCCGGAGTTTTGATATTGAGGCCAAGACGCCCGACCGGCCCGGTCGGGCGATCCGCGCCGGCGCCGGCGCGGAGTTTTAACAGAGCCATGGCCGAAACGTCGGCACTAACCAAGAGTCGTGTGCGTCGGAACCTCGTTGGCCGGAGTTTTGGACCGTCTGAGTGCTATTGCCCGGGCCGACACTGCCCTAAACAAGGGAAAGACGAGATGTCTGTGACCTGGGGCAAGTTCGTCATTGCTCGGCCAACTGCTGTGCTCGCACATGGTCGACTCTCTGTTCATGTTATCATTTATGACCGAGGCAGGCTATATGATAAATAAGGCTTGACCGCCGGACAGGCATCCTCGACTTTGCACCAGCGCCATATTCTTGCTGTGAGCTTTGTTTCCTGTTCACAGTTCCCAAACGAGTGCTTGACGACAACTTCTAAACTTTCGACACCACTCTCTACCGCACCGCCATCATGGCTTCTTGGAGGCAGGGAGAATTAGGCAAACGCCCAGTTCGCATTGCTAATTGCTCGGGCTATTGCGGTAAGACTTCATTTTGGGATGCTATAGCCATCATACGACTTATCTGATGGCCCATGTTATTAGGCGAGCCGGCGGTTGAGATGTACAAGCAAGCCACCCTTGGGGACGTCGACTTTATCACGGGGGACTATTTGGCAGGTAAGCTCAAGACGACAGGGAAAGATGAACAAACGCACATGTTGACGGCGCCCAGAGGTCAACATTGCAAAGAATGCACAAGACTTTGCTGCCGGCGCACACTCCGGCTACGAAGGCACTGCTTTCGAGGGCCTGGCTATGACACTGGACGTCATCAACTCGAAGCGCATCAAGGTCGCCATCAATGGCGGCGCCTTGAACCCACAGGGCCTAGCTGAGATGATTGCCTCGCTCGTCAAAAAGAACGGCCACGACCTCACCGTCGCCTACGTCACGGGCGACGACCTGCGGCCCCAGGTAGGCACGCACATGCCCACCACCCGCGCCGGCCTTCTCCCGCACCTGGACACGGTCAGCAGCGGCGTAACGCCCGTCAAGGAAGCCCTCCAGTTCCTCGCCCCGGATGGGGTAGCATCTTCGGCACCGGCACCGGCGGCCGAGATTGTGTCCGCCAATGCCTACCTCGGCGCCCGCGGCATCCTGACCGCGCTGCAGCAGGGCGCCGACATTGTCATCACGGGCCGCGTGGCCGACGCCTCGCCCGTCATTGCCGCGGCCTGGTACTGGTGGTCGTGGACGGCTTCCGACTACGACCAGCTCGCCAGCGCTCTCATTGCCGGCCACTTGATCGAGTGCTCGGCCTACGTGACAGGCGGCAACTTTGCCGGCTTCACCGACGCAAAGCACGGCGGCTTGGACAAGTTCGTGGAGCCGGGGTTCCCCATTGCCGAAATCAGCGCCGACGGGTCGTGCGTGGTGACCAAGCACCCCGGCACGGGCGGCCTTGTGGACGAGGATACGGTGAGGAGCCAGTTCCTGTATGAGCTGCAGGGCAATGTCTACCTGAACAGCGACGTCAAAGCGGTGCTGGACGGCGTCAGTGTGGAACGCGTGGCCGAGGACAGGTAAGTCAGAATCCGTCGGGGCCCGGCGCTCGACCGATGAAGCTCCGTGTTGACAAGCCGGTAGGGTCCGTGTCAGCGGCATCAAGGGGCTGCCTCCGCCACCGACCACAAAGTTGGCCATCTTCTACAAGGGCGGCTTCGAATGCCAGGTTCTCATCAACGCCGCTGGTTACGACTGGAAGGAAAAGTGCACACTTTTCGAGCGACAGGTCCGGCAGCAGCTGGGCGAGGACATGCTGCGCAGGTTTGACTTCTTCGAGTTCCAACGGTAGGCACACCACGCAGCAATATATCACCAGACAGAGCCACGGTTGACAAGCAGTAGCATTGGTGTCCCGGCCGAGAACCCGCAGAGTCAAAACAGCAGCACCATGTACATCCGCATCGTCGCGCAGGCTCAAGAGGCCGAGGTGCTGAATGCGATAGCGATAGCATTGGGCAACATTTCACTCCGGCACTTTCACGGTAAGATCAAGATTCGACCCCATATAGGACATGTGTTGCCAGACCCATCGGCTCACATTCCCAGGCCTCCACTCTTCTCAAGACTTCCGCACCGCCGTGCCCAAGCCGTACATTGCCTACTACCCGGCCGTGTGGGACCAATCCGCCATACGCGAGACGGCGCACATCATCAACCCCCAGGGCCAGCCCACCTCGTCGCATCCGGCAGGGCACCCGCCGGCTTATGAGCCCCTCGTCCAGCGCGAGAGCTACGACAGCACCGCCCCGGCGGCATTCACCGGCCCTACACGCAAGGTCCGGCTCGGCGACGTGGCCCTTGCCCGCTCCGGCGACAAGGGCTCCAACCTCAACGTCGGCGTCTTTGTGCGCACCGCTCGCCAGTGGGAGTGGCTGCGAGCCTGGCTGTCGCGGGAGCGCATGTGGCAGCTGCTCGCCGACGATGCCGACCCCAGCTACACCGTTGAGCGCGTCGAGTTTCGCCACATTTTTGCCGTGCATTTTGTCGTCTACGGCATATTAGGCCGCGGCGTCAGCAGCTCGACCAAACTAGACACATTTGGAAAGGCTTTTGCCGATTACTTGAGGGACAAGATTGTCGAGGTTCCGGTTGAGATCTTGGACGACGCGGCTGTGGCAGTGTAGTAAATAGTGTGGCCGTAAATAAGACGATTTCATACTTAATATCGTATTGTCTGCACGAGCGTTTTATACTATGATATTTCACGTCAATAAACAGTATCGGACGAGACGACGTCTTGCTTCCGTCTCATGGGGAGAAATAGAGCCGAAGTTCCTTGAATACAAGGTCATTTGGCTACGAAGTGACATATGTTTTCCTCAACCTGCCGTTAGTGTACAGTACAGTAACGGTCATTCCTGCTTTAACCTTCTGGACCAACTAGTTGCGTCATCAGACGTCCTCAGCGGTGGTTATTCAGTATACAACGTGGCATCGTGCCTTGGAACCAAAGTGTCTCGATATTTCGCACCGTTATCTCTATTCGCTGCCAGTTTCCATCTCCTATCCTCTCGCAAAGATCACGAGCTCCCTAGCTTTGCCTCCTACTAATAGGAATGGCTAGGCATGAGCAAAACTAGTTTTCTTTATCGCGGTCACAGAACTTGGTACATTGATGTATTGGATATTACGATGGCCAATCTGGCCTTTCTTACATGCACTTCGTAATGATCAATTTAGACCTACAGACTGTTCCAACCTGAATTGTGTGCTGGTCTCGTCCAGGTACCAAAATAATTTTCCACAAAACGACTTTCCGAGGAACGTCCGTCCGCCTTGGCGGGCTTGCGTTGCCTGTAGGTGAGCAGGACGTGTCGCTCATAGAGGCTCCTGTGGCTCATTCCCCTTGCAATCAGTCTCTGAGTATGACCATTGACAGTCTCTCTTCGTCGGACTGAATTCAAGTTAGCCTACCTTCAATATTCCCAATTACCTGATGTTCGTCACTGCGTACCTGGGACATTGTCTCGGCGTGTTTTATGCCGAGTTCATTTGCGATATGTCGCGCCCGTCCACGAGCCCACCACCTCTGTGAGTGAGTGACGAAATCCAAGACGTTGAGAATGGCGAGTATTCGTATTAGGGGTAGAACTTCAATTGCTTTTTGGGGCCTGGCCTCTCCGGAGCCGAACTGCTCCTTTTGTGGCAAGAGGTGCCGTCGTTGTGCGAACCAGCCAAGCCCAAACGGTATTCCGGCAATGATTTCTGTAATTGTGCCAATGCAAATTTGTGAGGCTAGTGCATAGGTGGGTGTCGAGCAGTAATCATTGACTGTTGATACTCGAGCCGCGCAGCGTATCATCAAGAGTGCCAGTCCGATGCGACCGGCACGCATCATATTCCAAACGGCACCTATACTACAGTTCTGATGATATACGTCAATGCGGTCTTGATAAACCTCTGAGTGAGCAGTATCCCCGTCCTTCGCTTCTGTTTTCCATGCGAGGGCTGTGTACTTCCAAGACACGGGGGGGTTTTCGGCCCACTGCTCGAGGTCTGCGTTATCTGCCTGACACCTCTTGATCATATTTTCCAACTCTACATCGTTTGCGGAGCTGGCCATAAGGCGCTCAGCTACTTTCCTTGTGCTGGCTATCTGCGTCATCAATTGTTGGCAATCAATCGCTGGTGTGTCTTCCCTGGTGCCATGCATCCGCCAGTTGACTCCCTTTTTCTGATCTTTCGCGTTGGACATGCAGTTGATAATCTAGTAAGGAGCATGAGCTCGTTAGCCGCTCGCTAGAATGAGTCGGGAAGGCACGAACCATTTGTAGCCGAAGGGCAGAAAACATGCCTTGGCCATATTTGGTGCTCAAGAGCTTCTCCCGGCCAATATTCTTGGCAAGTTGAATGGCGCCTCCGACGTGATATGACCAGCTCACCATTCCCTGGGCGGCGCCCATCAACTCCTCAAAGAGGATGCAAAGAAGAGTGGATGCAAGCATCAACTCATCATGACCTGAATAACGGCTTGGTCTGTCTACAGACTGTGTCAACAGTTCTCATCCTTTTCAAAGTCAGCTAGATTCAACCCTCTGATGATGAATGATAGTTTTTCAGTGTCTCAACAATGTGCCAGCTTTGCTCATCTTCCGCGAGAAAAGGCGAAGCTTGTAACTTCGCACGGGACGCACGTGACAAAGCGTGTTACCATACTCAACTACGAACATGACAGTAACAATAGTGCGGCTTAGAATATCCACTAGGCCACCTAGGTGACTAGGTCCGAGCTTGGGAGCGGAGAAAACAAGACTTCACTCTTTCCGTTGCACGTTTCCGGCAATTCAGCCCCTACGCTCTTAGTCTAATTGAAAATCGGAAACTGACATAAATTAGTCAATTCCACAATGATTCTCCAACAAGTTGCCAGCAAGACTTTCCTTTACTCTGTAAGCTCAGAGGATAGTTATCACCGCATCAATCCGACATGCGTCTCGCACACCTTTTGCCAAGCATTTGCGGCACATCCAGTATCGCCGCTGCGGTCTTTCTCGGAAGCGCTGCCGCCTGGACGGAATCGAGTCAGCCGAGAGAGAAGTTCATGCAAAAAATCCTTTCTCGGTCATTTGACTATGGTGGCTGTTTCAATTGCTCGGTAAGGAGTAGCGGGGAGCCCAGGATCGGCGTTATCGGCGCGGGCATTACGGGACTCTATGCGGCAATCCTACTCGACTCCCTCAACATCGACTATGAACTGCTGGAGTCGAGCAATCGGATCGGAGGCCGAATCTTCACATATCGATTTAACGAAACGGCGTGGAAACTCGCAAAGCCCGGAGAACCAGACTATTATGACTACTACGTTCGTCCAAAAGCCCTTGATTTGAGTCCACTTGCTAACTTACAGAGAAAGGACGTTGGGGCCATGAGGTTCCCCGTGACGCCATGGATGGACCGGGTGCTTGGTAAAGCTAATAATTCCTTGGTGTCCTACGTTAATTCCAAACTCAAGCCGCACGACCAGCCGATTACAATCATCCCCTATATATTTGAAGCAAACAACACTTTTCGCCTGTTCAATGATCGCCTGACATTGAACCAAGATAGTTCATCTGCAGCAACTTTCAACGTGCTGATTTCGGAAGGCGGAAGCGTCGAGAATAGTTCATTCTCTCAATCGTCACCTGATGCAATGTTCAGTGACCCAATCAGTCCTTTAGTCGATCTATTACGACATGACTTCGACACAGGCTTTAACGCTTTGATGAAGTACGACGATCTATCGGTGCGACAATACTTCCTTCAAAAGGGTTACTCCTCTCCTCAAATTGACTGGCTAGAAACAATTAAAGAATCTACCACGCACTACGATACTTATTCTCTTTCAGAAGCAGTCATCGATGAGTTTATTTTTAACGAAGCGCCTCATAATAACTGGGTGTGTGTTGAAGGTGGCATGGATCGCATTGTGGAGGGTATCTCTAAAATCATTAACAAACCGGCCGAAACCGGGAAGCGAGTGACGGCAATCAAGCCCGCCGAAAACAATGATTTGAAAGTTATCGTTAATAAGAATGAGGCGCGAGTATACTCTCATGTCATCAACACAGCATCTCTGGGGGCCATGCAAGTCATGAACATGCACGAACTCAACCTTGACTATCGTAAGAAGCTCGCAATTCGCAAATTACAATACGATCCTGCGGGAAAGATCGGCATGAAGTTCAAAACTCGATGGTACGTACGCTACGCAATGATTCGTTCGCCGAACAAGATTTAGTCTGATCCTCCATTTGCATTAGGTGGGAGAATCTACATACAGGGGGCTTCCAGGGTGGCCAATCCTTTTCCGACCTGCCCATCCGTCGTACCGTTTATCCTTCTTACGGGCTCGGCGTCGCAGGGGCACCCGGAGTCATGATTGCGTCCTATACATGGGGTCAGGACAGCGCTCGCTTAGGCGCTTATTATAACGACGCGATGTCGCGGGAAAGCATTATTGATATCACATTACAAAACCTGGCTGCTATGCACAACGTATCATATGACCATCTCCGGTCGCAATACGTCGACTCTCATCTATGGAACTGGTCAGACGGGGAAGATATCGTCGGCGCATATGCGATTTTTGGACCGGGCGAGTACAGCAGTGTATTACCGGCGTTGCTGATGCCAGCAGCAGGTGGACGACTTCATTTCGCTGGAGATGCGCTGAGTTCGGGGCATGCTTGGATCACTGGCGCTCTAAATTCGGCATATCGAAGTGTCGCAGAGATCCTAGCATCCGAAGGAATGGAAAAAAAGTTATCTGAACTCATAGATCTTTGGGGGCTGATTGGTGAGGTAGATATGGGATGGTACTCTAGTCAGACATCCCAGCATTGAACCAGGGGCTTTAGGGTCCCTTCGTCGCTTGCCTTCCAGTCTGCGCTCCTCAACTCGTACTCGTGCCGGCCGTCGCTCCGCTCCATCTACATCACCCGTGCAACCGGTCTGCAACCAAGTGAGCCAAGACTTTCACGGTTCGGCCTCCGGCCTCACCGCACCCCTTCGGGGTAGGGCTTACATCTCGTGCCATCTTTTCGGGGCTCAGAGTGGTAGCCAGGGCAGCGTGGCCTGCTTATAAACGAGACTGGACTCTGTTTTAACTCGGAAGCTCTCACATCATGCTTGTCGGCTCAAAGCAACAGTTGTCGCAAGCACTTGCAAATGTGAAAGACGGGTCTGGAGTTTGTTCAACAAGCAGGTGCCTATGTGCTGTCTATCTAGACCTAAGGAGGAAGGGAAGCCGAACTCGAGTGCGAGCTTATATCGCCTCTTACGGAATGTTCTCGCAGCTCCGGGCCCGCGGAGCGGGGCCGGTGCTGCCACCCGAGCATGATCCACCGGACCCGGTACAACCGGGTCCACCAAGCCGGGCACAGCCCGTGACAGCAAACTTGAATGATAATTCATGTGTTGGTGATTGAACATCATTCTGGCCAGATGCACTCTCGGGCAAAAGACCATTTTCGCTCTCGCCCAGCTCATCACAAATGAGGAGGTTGAGATCATCAGCTCCCGAGTCCGTTGCTAAGTCCAGCACCTCCGGAACCACTTCCGTGATCAAATCAGTCGCCTCTCCCTCGCAAGGCGCGGTACAGGGAAACCCGCACCCGATGCCGAAGCCCTTATCCACGCGATCCAAGAAAACCTTTTCCCTGCCCTTAAATCAAGGCGTCATCTGCGAGGGTGAGATCAACTCTACCGTCATTAGCTCGGCACTCTTCCAGCTTGGTTTGGGTGGTAGCCGGGCCTGGGAATCCCCATCCTTCGTCTTTACCATTCCCCCTCGCCCTTCTCGGGTTGCGTCCAGTCCCCATGTTGCCTATTCGGAGAGGACAATACAGATATCCTAGTAAGTGTAGGCGGTAGCACTTGCACCACGTAATGGACGGTCACTTCGTTCCCTTTTCACGGCTCCTACGTCGCCGCACCTGCGGTAGCGATCACATCCTTGGCCATCTTTTCCGCATTCTACTCTGTAGCCGGGGCAGTATCAGCATCAATCTTGCTCTTCTCACCCCTTTCAAATCCTTTTCCTCGCCCTCTGACTAGTGCCGGGCTATACAACGTCGTTCATGTCTACAATCACATCTGTTGAGGTCAATCCTTTTTACTTACCGTCTTCTCCAAATGGAGTTCACTCCGGCTCCCATCCGTGTGGGCTCAAGTGTTGCGCAAAGACCCTTTCACGTAACCCACAACCTCCTCCCACTCGGTTCAATCTCTCTTCTCAACCCAGTCACCGTCAGTCCAGGTCCTGAGGCCAAGGAGCGCGTCTTCTATAATCCCTTGTCTAAGGGCGTCTTACGAGCCTTAGCGAAGTAATCGAATACTCACGGGAGCAAACGGGAACGGAGCCCGCAAGGGCACAGTAGGAGTTAGATATACTAAAGGAATAGACTTTCTCTATTATAAGTCTACTCTCTATAGCCGTCCGTAGGATATTATATATCGCGTAGCAACTATAATCTTTTAGTATAAGGGAAAGTCAACTATCTTAAGTTTATTAAAGTAAGCGAAGATAGGTTCTTATACTCTCGGATTAGTATACTATTGTAAGGAGCTAGCCCGGAGTTTATTTAATAAGCAGGTGCCTATATATTATCTATCTAGAGCTAAGGAAGAAAGGAAAGAGAATTCGAGGCGAAGCCTCGAATTTAAAGTTATATATATATATAGTATTAGTATAGTAACCGGCTTTATAAAGCGGAGCTAGTAGTAGAGTACGAACTTCTAGACCTAGTATTTTAATAGGGGAAAACTACTAATAGCCCGCGGTAATATAGTAAAATAAGGTTACCCTCCTATAATAACTCCGTAGAATTCTTCCCTAATTAATAAATACTTAATATTAGTTTATTCTTATTCTCTAGATTAAATAGTTCTTATTATTTATAAAGTCTTCTTTGTTATTCTTTATCTCTCCTATTATATTAGCGTAAGCGTAAGTTAATTACGCTTATAGTTAGCTTATCGCGATATCTTTACCTTTTTTAATACTTAAGTATACTTAATCGGCTTAAGCTAGTTAATTCTTTAGCGCTATATAAACTTTTATTCTTATTTACCTATTTATATATACTTAATTAGATACTATCTACTTAGCTAGGCTTTTTTTTATATTTTTTTTTAAGTATTATTAGGTTTTTAGTATTATTTCTTTTTCTTTACTTAGTTCTTAATATCTCTACTTTTTATATTTTAACTCTCTTTCTTATATACTTAAGTACCTTAGTTTTCTTCTCCTTATAATTCCCTCTCTTTCTTTATATATCTATTTTGATTTTCTAGCTTTTAAAGTATTAGTTCTTTTTCCTACTAAAAAGCTCCTTAATAATAGTATCGCCTTAGTAATAGTATTACTTAATTTAAAAAAGGGCTATTACTATTTCCTTAGTAGTTACCCCTTTTAATCTACTTATTATACTCCTTTACTTACTTATTTAAGCGCCTTTTTTATTTTTATATTTTAAGTATTTTAATAGCTTTTAATTTAAAACTTAGAAGTAATAACTTATTTTTTAATTTAATCTTAGATATTTAACCCTATAATCTTATTAAGTATTAAAAATATAAAAGTCTTACTTATAATTACTTTTAAGACTTATTAAAAAGTAAGTTTTATATTTTTTATTAAGTTTTAAATAAAAATTATTATTTTTATTTTAACTTTCTTAAGCTAGTTTTAAAAGTTAAAGTAATTTTTAAATCCTTTAATATAATTATTATAATAATT
>KQ030542.1:6320-18457 GCA_000956045.1 Hirsutella minnesotensis 3608 | reverse complement strand
TAATTATTATTATTATAACGGAATTAATCTTTATAATTAAGTAAAACCTAGCTTTTTTACTAAAAAAGTTTAAAAACTAAAGCTATTAATATACTAATATTAAAAGAGTTATATAGACTAAATTAGTTTAGTAATATATTAATTTAGTAGCTAATTTAGTTCTAAGGAAGCCGAAGGTATTAAAGTTACTTAACTTTAATACTATAAGTTAAGAGCTTTAAGAGCTAGAAAATAAGGAAAATTAAAAAGAAAATCTATAACCCCTTATAACTAAATTAACTAAGATTAATATACTTACGGGGGAAGTAAAAGAAAATAATAATAGTTAACTACTCTATATTCCTTCGTTAGTTTTTATAGCTATAAAGACCTTATATAAAGCGGCGGCCTTAGCTAGATATAAAGACTTTAAGTTACTTTATTATAAAAGCTAGCTTCTAATCTATAATAAGAAACTTAAGTCGATAAATCTAGTTATATATTATATTAATTTAAGCTTCTTATCTAATTATATAAGCTTTATAATTAAATTAATTACTATAAAGGAGAAGCTATAAAAGCTTATAAAGACTATATAGCTTAAAGACTAAAGAGAAAAAAAGCTTATAAAAGATAGGCTTATTAAGACCCTCTCTTAGGACTTAAAAAAGGCTAACCTTAGCGCTTAAATTACGACTCTTAAAAATAGCTTTAGACTATATTAGTAGGTTAATTCCCTATATAGTACTAAAGAAAAGGTTTATAAACGTTTCTTACGAGCTTTAAGCTTATATTTCCCCTCGTTTATAGATTTATAGTATAAGGATTATATTATAGCTAAGATAACCTTTAAATAGCCTCCGACCTTTACCTAGATAGCTTATACTTTTAGGCTTATAAAAGCTAATAATATTACTAATAATAAGAAGACTAATAGTATATTCGCTACTATACTATAAGGTTAAGAGTAGAGCCCTATAAATAGTAGCTCTAGCTTTAATAATAATAATAATAATAGTAATACTAATCTAGAGAGGAAGAAGTATAATTAGTATAATAGGAATTATATTAAGAAGGGAAGTACTAAAGATTACTAGAAATAGTATACTTATATACTAAGTAAGAAGCTAGACTAGTTAAAGGGAGATCTTTATAAGGATTTATTAAGAACTATATAGAAAAAGGTTTAAAATACTAATTAAGATATTAAGAATAAGATTAAGGCCTTTATTAAAGAAAGCTTAATAAGCTTCTTAAGCTAGTTAGGCTCTTTAATAAATATAGTAATATAGGGGTATTTTATAATAAGCTTTATTAATATAATCTCGTTACTAGATCCTTAAGTTTAGATTTCTAAGCTAGTTAGTACTATAAATAGCGTTAATAATAACTATTTAATAAAGGATAAAGTCCTCCTAAATAGCGAATTAAATCTTAATATATTTAAGTATATAAAATAGTTTAAGACTCTTAATTAAGTATAAAGCTCTCGCTTAGTTACTAAGACTTAAGAAGTATAGATTAAATTAATAAGTATAGTTAAGCTAATTATAAAAACTAGCTATAAGCTAACCCTATTTAATACTATATATCTTGCTAATTTCTATACTAATATAGTCTTTCTTAAACTTTTTATAGATAAAGGAATAGTCTAAAATAACGTTATAGGAAAATTATATAACTAATATTTTAAGTAAGTTATCCTTCGGACTAAATACTAGCTTAATTAGCTCTATATTAATTATAAGCCTTAAAACTACTTACTTATAGTCTTTATAATAGCCTTAACTAAGACTATACTATATTAATAGGGATTAAAATACTCTTAGGTAGTTACTTAAACGCTAGAGGCTCTATAGTACGCTAAAATAAGTTATCTAGGTAAGGTAATAATAAAACGCCTTAGCTAGAGTTTAAGCGTTAAATTTAGTAAAATCCTAATACTAAATTACGAGATCTATACTATAGTTAAGATAAAAAAAGCTAAGTTAAGAGTTCTAATTAATTCTTTTCTAAATAGGCTATATAGACTTATTAGCGTTAATCTTTTCTAGCCTAAAGCTACTTTTAATAAAAATAACTATCTCGCTCTCTTTACTTATATATATATAGGAATAAGGTACTCTTTTAAGCTTATTAAGAAGACTAAGCTTATATAAATTTAGTAAAGTTTTATAGAGTATCTTAATATTAAATATAGTACTAAGATAGCTACCCTATAGTTTAATAATAATATTAATATTACTAAGGACTTTATAAATAACCTTTAAAACACTGGTATAAAGATTAAGCTATCTTTTTTAAATTACCTATATTAAAATAGTTATATAAAGCGATTAAGGAGGGTATTAATATAGAAAATTAAGCTTCTTATAGCTTAGTTAAGATTCCCCGTAGATAAATAGCTATTAATAGTAAAAGTAACTATTTATTTACTTAATTAGACGGAAGTTAAGTCTTAAGGGTAGAAATCCCCTTAGGAATACCTTTCTATATAGCTAAGAGATAATAACCCGGACTAGAAGACCTTACTATAAGACTATAGGCCTAATAAGAAGTATATTTATACTTTTAAATATAAGGCCTATTTAATAACGAGAGAGAAGCTTAAAGGAAAAGTAAAAAGGCTCTCTCTATTAGCTTATATTAAATATCTATCTAAGTACGTATTATCTATACAATCTATAATCTAAGTAACTTCTTAGAAGAGGAATACTTTCTTTAATACTTCGTATATTTATTTTAATAAGAAACTTTTCTATAGCGAAGAATAGCGCGCTAAAGAGCTTATTATATAGATAAAAGAGATAACGGATTAAATCGAGTAAATAAAGTAGATTAAAGGAAATTATCTCGAAGATATAAATACCCTAGAGGCTATATAATAATCGTTTATAGACTCCTTCTTCGTCGCGCTAGAGGATAATACTAATTATTAAGATCCCTAATAGCTAAGCTATTATAAGTATACTTAACTTTATCCGCCTATAGAGTAAGAAAAAGAGACTTAAGATCTAGGGGAAAAAGAGCTTTTTATAGAGGAAGAAGGAGAGTTTTAAGCTTTAAGAGACTATCTAACCCCTCTTCTTAAAACCCTTCCCTTTAAATATATCTATAAGCTAGATAAAGATAACTTTAATAGGGCTATATTTACTATTAACTTATATATAATATTAAAGCTATATCGTAATATAGCTTTACTACTACCTAAGTTATATAAAGAGCTAAGAAGTAGGCTAGATAAAGAGCTATAAATAGAAGTAATAAAGAAAAAGCTAAAGAAGCTTATAAATTAAGGAATATATAATCTCGTTAACTATAGTAATATACTTAACTTAATATAGTTAATATAAGTATTTACTTATAAAGTAAATAAGAAAGGCTTTATTATATAATATAAAGTATAGATTATAGTTAGGGGAGATTTATAAGCTTATATAGATATACCTCTAGCTATATATATACTTATAGCTAAGACTTTTCGCCTCTTTATAGCTATTATTACCTATTTTAACCTCGATACTTATTAATATAACTTTATTGATACTTTTCTTAATATAGATTTCGATAAAGAAGTCTATTATTTAACCCTTAATAGCTTCTATAAGAAGGATAAGATATAAAGACTAAAAAAAGCTCTTTATAGGCTTTACTACTTACCCTTTCTTTAGTATAAAGAGCTTATATAATATCTTATAGCTTAAGGCTTTAAGCTAGTTTTAGAAAACCTATATATTATATATAATAGTAAGCTAATTATCTTTTTCTATATTAATAACTTTATTATACTATATTATAAGTAGTACTATAAGAAGTATAAGATTTTCTATAATTAATTTACGAAGGCCTATATAATAAAGGCTTTAAGCTAGCTTACTTAGTTCTTAAGTATTAATATTATTAAAGATAAGGATTAAAAAAAGCTATAGCTATCTTAATAGTTATATATCGAGAAGATTACTTCTAAATTTAATTATATAGAGGTATTAAGACTATCTAAATAGCTATTACCTTTTAATCCGTTAGAACTATATAATTAAGAAGCTATAACCTAGGAGAAAAAGTACTATTAAGCGCTAATTAAATCCCTAGGATATACTACTATTATTATAAAGTTAATATAGCTTATACTATTATAAAGCTATTATAGTTCTTTTAAAACCTAAGCTCTTAGTATATCCTTATAGCTAATACTATTATTAATCTCTTATATTACTATAAGGATCTAGCTATTATATATAGTAGTAATAATTATATAGTAGAAGCTATATTAAATACCTCCTTCGCTAATTATAGTAGTAAGAAGAGTATATAAAGCTATACCTTTAAGCTTTATAGTAGTATTATTATATATAAATTAAGGAAGTAAGATATAGTTATAACCTTATTAATAGAGGTAAAGCTACTAGCCCTCTTATAGGTAGTAAAAAACCTTATTACCTTTAATCGCCCATATAAGAGTCTCGAATTTCGCTTAGATAAGGCTATTATACTTTAATATAATAATATATAGATAATTAAGCTATTTATAAAGGAGTAAGTTAAGCTTATTACGAAGCTTTATTATGTTAATATTTATTATTATTAGCTTTATTAAGAAGGATAAAGTACTAAGATTTCTATTAATTAAATTAAGACTATAGAGCTAATTATAAATAGCTTTATAAAGCTACTATAAGGAGAGAAATTCGCTAACTTTTAGCGCTAAATAGGCCTAGCTAGCTTTAAGCTAGAAACGTATTTTAAAGGCTTTATAAACTAGCTTCTATTACTTACTATAAGCGCCTAGCTTATATAGTAGATAGGCTATAAAGGTAGCTTTTTTACTTTAATCGCCCTTATTATAATAATAAGCTATAATACCTTTTAATTATATATTTAATTAATATTAAAAAAGCTAAAAAATAAGCTATATATACGCGAGTTAAACCTATAACCTTTAACCTTTTTTATCTTAATTAGAAAGGGTATTTCGCGCTTACTAGTAGCTTACGAGCTTTTTTTAAAGGATTTCTATATATTTTAAGAGCTACGTATAATAAAGAAATCGCAATCTAAAAGTAACTAAGTAATAAAAAGTAATATTAATTAACTATCTTAATAAGTAAAATAGGATATTTAGGGATTAGGTAGTTATAGTACTATAGAAGCTAAGCTACCCTTACCCCCTAGCTAGATTTAATAGAACCTAGATACTAGGGTTATATATACTATAATTTAGGATTACTATATAGTAACTATACCTAAGGATCGCTTAATAGTTAGACCTTAATACTCTAGAAAGCCTATAAGATATAAGGCTAGGTCTAGGAAGTTATTATTAGTATTATTATTACTATATTATTATTATACTTTTTCTTTTTCTTTAGTTAATTTTTTAAGTTTAGTTTCTTACTTAAGGTTAATTAGCGAGGTTAAGTCTAGAGCTATACATTAAGATAAGTAAGCTTAGAAACCTTAGTAAGAAGACTCGCTTAAGGAGGGTAAGCCTATTTAGTCTCGTATTATAGTATATACCTATAACTATTTAGCTAAACCGTATAAGCTTTTATACGTTATTAGTTATTTAATAGTAGGAGATTTTAATATATAATACCTTTATAGTCCTTATAAACTAACCCTTATAGGATAGGAATCTTAACTTAGTAATTAAAGCTATAGGGTAACTATCGCGAAGGTATAGCTAGCCCTAGGGGGGTATATTATAAGGTAGGATCTAACGGACTAATTAGCCCGAAGTCTCGCGACTTCGTAACCTCGGCTAATATTAGCAAAACGCTAACGGAAGCGGCTAGCCGGATCCGGAGTATTAATTATAATTACTATATTTATTTAGCTATATTTAGTAGTACTATAATAGGTATAGAGTAGGCTAGATATATAAATAAAAGGCAACGGTTTTACCTGCCGTTTTGCTAGGGTTAGCGTAATATAACTACTAAGTGTCTCTACCTACCTTAGACCTATAGACTTATATAACTATATAATACTAGGTTACTCCCGTATTATATATAAAATTATATATATTTGTCTTATTATCTAGGAAATTCGGAGTAATCTTTCCTTCTAGAGCTGTATTTATTATAGTTTTAATTTAAGGAAGGTTTTCTCTTATAAATCCTATTAAGTTATTATTATTATTAATATAGGTATTATTTATAGTGGTTATAGTATTATATACCTCGTAAGTCGGAGCCTTAAGCATAGGAGCCCTCAAATAGTTATAATCCGGAATATCTATATTATTATCGTAGTTATAGTTATAGTTATAATTATAGTTATTATTATCGTTATCTAATATATTTAATTTATCCAATTTATCGATATCCGTATTATTTACTATATTTATATTCTCTCTATTTAAGTCGAGGGTTATTTCTCTAGTAGCTTTATCTAGCTTTCTAGAGTTATAAGGGTTATTATTAGAGTATTATACATACTTAACCTTAACTCCGCTAAACTATAGAAGGCGTATAGAGTTTCCCTTTAAATCTAGAATTCATTCCCCTTACGAAGCTCCCTTAAAAAGGATAACTTCCCTTTCTAATATACGACTTCCCTTCCTGAGGGAGATTATTATTTGTATAGTATCTCTCTTTACTAGTTATAAAGAAAGAGGGATTTGCCTCTTTAGATAGAAGGATAACGATTAATATAATAAGCAATTTACACCTAACGTACGTATATATACAACGCCGCCAACAGTTTTTATTATTTCTAGCTTAAGAAACAAGCTTAGAAATCTAGTTATTTTTATCCGTTATTTCCTATCTCTTAGGAGCTTTATTAGGGTCGAGGAACTAGTAGTCCGTTATAGTATACCCCTTTATTTTATAGTTCTTATAAGATAGTATTTTAGGGGGATTTTTCTTATATAGCTTTTTTGTAGCTATATAGGCTTTTTCGCCTAGTATTTCTTTAGTCCTTTTAGCTTTATTTATAAGACTAGCTATAAGAGATTTAAGGTTATAAGCTAAAGGATTATCTCTAAAAGCTTACGTTATATACGTAATATAGCTAGTAAAGCTCTCGTTAAGGCTATTTAAAATTTATACTATAATTACTATTTCTAGGATTTTAATATTTCTAGACTATAAATCTTTATATATTTCTTTAACCTTATTAAGGTAAACTTCTATAGCCTCTTTAGGCTTAGTATTAAATAAATCCTTAATAAATAAGAAATTAAATATAAAGCTAGAAAGGTTATATAGCCCTTTTAGCTTATCCTACGCTAATTTAGTATTTTTAAGGTACTTAATTTATATAAAGGGACTATTTCTTATTCGAAGGAGTATTAAAGTAAAAGCTTCTTTAGTCTTATTATAATTTTCCTACATTATAGCTAAGGCTAGCTTTTCTTTAATAAGATAAGCTTTTATTTAGATAGCTTACGTAGGGTAGTTTAAGCTTCTAGCTAGCTTAGGAAATTCGATCTTATTAAAAGAAGGTATTTATATTAATATTATCTATATAGGATTTTATAAGGATTTTATAAGGTCCTTTATATAGTAATACTTAGATAGCCTTTATAGTCCGGGCTTATAACTAGTTAATATAGGTTATAGCGGAAGGTATAGTATAGGGTATATAATTATAAAATAGAGGAAAATCTAAGGATTACTATAATATAGGGTATATAGTAACTAGATAATTATTAGGGGAGAAAAGTATAATTAAATTACTTAGTTCTATCTATAGAATCCTAGGAGAAGCGGTCGCCTTTTATAGATAAACCGATAGGAAGGGGGTAATAAATTAACCTAGAAGTAAGCTTATATTATAGCGCTAAAAATAGCCTATAACGTTATAGTCTTACTACCTAGATCGGTAGCTTAGTTATAAAGTTATTTATAATAAAAAGTAGCGAGTTACTAGAAGATTCTAGGTAGTATACTTAGATTTATAATACCCTTCTATTAGGTTTTACGAATTTCTTAGCTTTATAGCTTACCTAATTCTTATCCGATTAGTAAGTAAAGATATACTTTATTTAGGTAATCTTGTACCCTATATAACTAGATATAGTATATAATTTATATATACTTATATAAGTAGGAAAAAGGATAAAAAGTCGGATTTTAAGTATTATAAGCCTCCCTTACTAGGTAAGACCGAGTATATCCAAGTATATATATATAGTTAGTATAGTATATACTTATAGGTAGTAAGTATAGCGCTTATATATCGGATGCTATTAGAGGAGGACTCTAGGGTCTCTTATTAAAATCCTTTAGATATAATATATAAATAGCTAGCCCGGCTTGTCCTTTACTCTTATAGGAATAGCACGGACGTTATATATATATATATATATAGCTTACTTTTAAATATAGCTTATTTCTTAAAGCTTAACTCTAGCCTTACTTTTACTCTTAGTTATTTAAGCTTAGCTTAGCTAGCTTAATATTCCTAGGAATAAGGTATTAAGACTATATAAGTCCCTCTTACTAAGTAATACCCTTTACGACTATAGATAAATAATATACCTTAGTCTAGCCTTAGCTATTTATAGTACTTACGAAGTAACTATATATTTATTTAGCTAGATCTTAGTTATTCTATAATACGATTTAAGCTCTTGCCTTAGTCTAAACTATTATACTTAAATTTAAAATCCCTCTTTTATTTATTCTTATTTATTAACTTTTATTAAAATACTTTTAAAACTTAGGAAAAATATAAATATATCTTCTATCTCCTCCGCTTCTTCTACTATATATAAACTAGTATCCTAGCGTAAATATAAGGCTACTATAATAGCTTTAAGCCCGGCCTCTATTAATCCAGATTATTATAAGATAACTAGCAACTAAAACTAAGTAGGACCTTTCCTTACGCTTTCCTATAGCTATCCCCATATAATCTACGGGAAATCCTAAGATAACTAAGCGGGGCATTCCCTAGTACTATCCTATAGTTATCCCTGTATAATCTATAGGAAATCCCTAGATAAATAAGCGGAATATTTCCTACTATTATCCTACTATTATCCCCGCGCTATCTACGGGAAATTCTTAGATAACTAAGCGGGATATTTCTTATTATTATCTTACTATTATCCCCGTACTATCTATATAAAATCCCTAGATAATTATATAGGATATTTCTTACTATTATCCTATAGTTATTACTATATAATCTATAGAAATCACTAAATAACTAAGTAGGATATTTCCTACTATTATCCCGCGGTTATTACTATATAATTTATAGGAAATCCATAGATAATTAAGTAGGATATTTCCTAATAAATATCCTATAGTTATCCTCGTATAATTTATTAAAATTTTAAAAGTACTTTAATAGATAATAGTATAAGCTATATATTACGGAATAACTAATATTTAGCCGAATAAACATATAGTTATATCGTAGGTACTATAGATAGTAAAAGCTATACTAAGGTACGTTATTTATCTATAGTCGTAGAGGGTATTACTTAGCAAGAGGGGGTTATATAGTCTTACTTAATCCCTAGTAATACTAAGCTAGCTAAGCTAAGCTTAGATAACTAAGGGTAAAAGTAGGGCTAGAGCTAGGCTCTAAGAAATAGGCTATATTTAAAGGTAGGCTGTATAGTAGTATTATTATCATAGTATTAATTTAAGCTAGAGAGAAAGGAAAGAGAAGAGGGAAGAGAGGGAGGAAAAGCCTCCTGATATATATAATCTTCCCTAATAGAAATACCCCCTTTCCTTACTATCTAGACCCCTCCTTAGCTATATTATCTATATTATAAATTAAAGTATAACTTAAAGGTTATTTAATAATTCTCTTATAATTCTAATAGGCTATTATTATAGCTATATCGATAATTTAATATAGTTATCCTAATAGTCTCCTACTTTTAAAACTAGAGAGTAACTTAAAGGTTAGGTACTTAACTTCCTATAGTTCCTATAGGCTTCTTATTTAGGTATATTAATAGTTATATCAATAGTTATTAAATAGCTTTATAAGCTATATAAGAGAGAGGGTATAATAGGCGTTAATATAGGTATAGAAGTCCGGACAATATAGTCCTATCCCTTATATACCTATATATAGCCTAGACTTTCGATATCCGCTACTAGCTATTTAAGCCGATACTAGCCGAGGGGTTATACTAAGGTTATAGTTAAATAGCTAGTAAGCGTTATAGTAGTTAGGTTGGTTACGGGCTTATAGCTAGTAGCTATACGTAAAATATACGTATCTTAAAGGCTTTTTAAGTCGTTTCTTAACATCTAGCTTCCTGCTATAAGAAGTCTTCTTTGCCTTAAGAAATTGCTACCTTTTTATCTCAAGCTACGAACGGACAGAAACGTTCGATAGTTATAACCCCGGAGTTGCTTTTCTACGCCTAAGAAATCGATTTTACAGCTTACAAACTTTTAACCTTTCTATCTTATTTTTTTTTATAAAAAAGTTAAGATAGCTCTCGTTACTTTAACTAATACTACTAAGATTGCTTTTCTTAACTGCCGTCGTCGTGCTTTATATAGGACCTAAGTGTCTAACATGCTCCCTTAACTCTCACCCCAACCCTCCTCAGATTACTAGCAGCCTGCCGAGCTTAAACTCTAGTAGAGAACTCTATACAACGACGCTAGCGTTAAACTATCCGGGCACCTATCGGGCGACTTATAAGACTCGAGTAGATTCTAGTATTCCACGATAAGGCATGGCGGTTATTTCTTACACTTTGCACATTTATTTCCTCCATAGTCACACTTACAATATCCACTTGCAGGACAGGGACACCATGATCCTGTATTCTTCTCACAATTCCATCCCATTCCCTCCTTTTCCTTTGGACAAAATCCAAAAGGACAATTAAAATTTCCACACTTTCCCTCTGGTGGTCCCTTATAACATCCCTTTCCCTTTCCATTATAACATCCATACTTGTCACTGTCCCTTCCCCATCGCTTTACTAGTGATGTATCCGATCCGTCCATTAACGGGTTTGCTAGCCCGAAGTTAATAAGACCGGGAAAAAAGATAGTCGCACCCTTCATTTTAGATAGAATGTAGTTAGGTTTGCTAACATAGAGAGCTAACTACGTCAAAAGTTTCTGCTCGTTTATAGCTTGGGATAAAAAGGTAGCAATTTCTTAAGGCAAAGAAGACTCCTCACAGTAGGGAGCTAGAAAAGGTAAAAGATTGCAGGGTAGAAAGATAGGACTAAGTAACTAGGTAGCTAAGATCATATATTCCAGCTATCTATATATAGCCTTATGCAAATTGCAGTAGCTAGGAAATTCCTTATGTGTGTCCTAGCTATTCGTGTCGACTTATTCCTAGGTCCGTGCCTATAGGTAGCTAGGAGAGCTGCTGTCTTGGAAGGTTGTTACTATCTTAGAATGACGCTACAGTCTTAGAATGACGCTACAGTCTTAGAATGACGCTACAGTCTTAGAATGCTATTACTATCTAGGAAGCTTGTCTTAGATATCTTAGAAGTGTGGTCTGGTAAAGAATGTTGCTATAGTCTAGCTGCTAACTATAGTCAAGCTGCTAGCTGTGGTCTAGCTGCTTGCTATAGTCGAAGAGTCTAACTATTAGAAGGAGGATTCGTGTGAAATACTAAGCTACTCTAGGCTAAGCTTAATAAAGGATTACGAACCTTATTAGAGGGCTCTAGAAGGCGCCTATATTAGCCTTTAGTAAATAAACCTCCTAATATAAGGTTATAGGCCTATATAGAGGGCGAAAACTAGCTATATAAGATACCTTTGTTTTTTATAGGTATTATAACTTCTAAATACTTATAAATCCTAAACGTAAAGTTCTTATATATTCTTATTACTTAATTTATATACTTAATTTATTTTATACTACCCTTTATAATTTATACTAACTATTAATAGTTATAAGCTTAGTATCATACTATAGTCTTAATATATTTAGTAATTAAAGCTATTATATACTCTTAATTAAGAAGTTTTACTTAGAAACTTTAGTTACTAGCTTAAAATTATATTTATTATATAAATTAATATAATAAAATAAGTCTGAAGTTATATTATAATAATAGAAGTAAGGCTATTATAATTTATACTTAAAGATACTAAAAGTAATAGTATTCTTTTTATATATAGAGGAATTAATATATAATAATATTAAAATAATAGATAATAAATTAAAAGAAATAGAAACTTTATTTATTATAA
>KQ030541.1:107824-321867 GCA_000956045.1 Hirsutella minnesotensis 3608 | reverse complement strand
TTACTAATAAATACTTAATCTAACTAAAGCTTTTATACTATTAGGGCTTTCTATATAACGAAGAAGTCTTTATTACTATTAAATAGGGCTTTTATTAAAAGTAGCTTATATTTCGTTACTTAAAAAGTTAGGATTATCTCCCTTTATATAGCGATAAGCTAGAGTAATTCTTTACTTATTAAGCTAGCTATTATAAGCGTAAAAAACCTATTTACTAATATTATATAAGTTAATAATTATTAAATATAAAGAACTAGCTTTAGTATATCTATATATAAGCGTCTATAATAGTATTAATAACTATATAGAAAAGAGGAACCTATAAGCGCCCCTCCTCTAGGGCGCGCGCTTTAGAGCGCGGGCTCCCGTTATATAATAGCTATATATAGACCCGAGCTTATAGCTCGAGTCCGTAATAAGTTATAGTTAAATAGCTAGCTTACGTTATAATAGTTAGGCTAAGTACGGGCTTATAGCTAGTAGCTAAACGTATTATATATATATAATAAAGGCTTTTTAAGTTGTTTCTTAATAAGTAGCTATATATATATATACTACTACTAACCTTATTATATAAATTTTACTATAAAGTTAAGCTTTTATTTTAAGCCCTAAGACTTATTTTTCCTAAATAGGCAATATATATAAAATATAGAGAGAAATACGCTAGTTTTTCCTAGATATTATATAATCCTAATATAAAACCCTAACCCTAAGAAGGTTAGTATTATATATTAAAAGAGCGGTTTTATAGCTATAAGGATAGAGAGATAATAAAAAAATATTATTTATATAGGGAAGCTTTTTTCGAGGATTTTATAATATGCTTATATAAGTATATATACCTTAATACTATATAATACTAGGGGGCTTAAAAATTTAGGACGGGGGAGCTAACTTTTAGGTCCTTATACTCGTGCCCGCCCCTACTTTAAAGGGAATTCGCTTTAGCTCACCCAGGCGGGCACTATTGTAGTAGTACTTCCGTAGTTACGGGATTTGCCCCTCCTGACCCTGAATCCCCCCCTTCCCGGCTTGAACTCGACTCTTGAAAGCGCTATCTGTATTCCTACAATCACACTAACTTATTGAACAACACATCTAGCATGACTCTAAGACACTGCATCTAACAACTAGTCCACTGCCGAGTTCTGTTTTGAGACAATATTTTCGGCCGTAGTGCTTACTCGTGCCCCGCTCTACTTTTTCTACTTTACTAGCTTGGCTGGGTGAACCGGAATCCAGAAAGGTGGGGCGGAGCACGAGTAGACTGCAACCCGAGCACACATACTCCGTATATAGCTGACGATATCCTCCCACCTTCAACATGCGTAAAAGAACTGGATTTAGACACACACATCCGATAAAGTCACGTCCAGCCTTTTCTTTCACTTCTCACTTAGTCACTGAATAATGCACTCACTGCTTATGGCACTGGCCTTGGCCGCTACGGGAACGGCACTTCCCCAAACAGGATCATCATGCAATTCGGGCAGTCTGCAGTGCTGCAATTCCCTACAATCGACTTCTAGTGATAATTCCGGCACCCTTCTGTCTGGTCTTGTTCCAGTCAATCTACAAGGTCTTACCGGCTCCATTGGGTTAGATTGTGAGTTTTGGCTAACTGTAATGCTACTTAATGTGATACGCTAAGAAATTTTGCTCTTAGGTTCGCCTCTAAATGTCCTAGGGGCTGGCAGGTCTGGCTGTAATCAGCAAACGGCGTGCTGCAGTGGCGACACCTATGTAAGTTAAACACGTTCTGAAATCCTGTATGTTCTCTAACCTCTTTTCAATAGGGAACTGTCACTCTTTCATGTAACCCGATTAATTTATAGGCAGAAATAATGTATTTAGCCGAAGGCTGAGGCGGCTGATGTAATGCAATATAATTTATTCCGCCCGGAGAGAGTGTGTAGATATTAGTTATTCCGTAATACTAAATTATATTAACTTTAAGACCTTAGCTAATATTAGTAAAACGCTACTAGAAGCGACTAGCTAAACCCGGGTTATTAATTATAATTACTATATTTATTTTGCTACTTTTAGTAGTATTATAATAGGTATAGAGTAAGCTAGATATATACATAAAAGGCGATAGTTTTACCTACTATTTTACTAAGATTAAGCTAATATAATCTTTAAGTCTCTCTATATATATTAGACCTATGCACTTACATAACTATATAACACGGGTTAATTAGTCCCTTGAATCCGTTTGTTCCTGCCTCGTGACACTAATCACTAACATTTATTAGAACCATGCTCGCTCTTCGGCTCACAGGCCTCGCCCGGCCAATCATCAACCGACCGGGCATCATCGGCGGTGCCCCTTATTCGGGATCTCCTCAGGGTCGTCAAATGTCATCCTTCATCTCGCCTCCAGAGACATGAAACATAACAGGGCACATTTGCTCGATCGAGCAGCATGACGCGATGTGACTCCGGACTTGGCGACGCGCCGTCGCCCTGCTTCGTACAGAACAGATCGTCCGGCATCCATGCTCGCCTGAAGATTGATTGCCTGACTTTGAGTACGAATAGACGCGGGTCCGAATGGTCTCCGAGCGTCCCAGGCTTGGCCGGCATCTTGATCGCGCAACGGCATTACCGAGCTGCTCCCAACATTCCCCTGCCGTAGCCTGTCCCGTCATAATGACAGCCATCGCAGGTAACCTGACGGCCGAGGCCAAGGAATCATGTCCGAAGCCATGGCCAGATCTTGGCTCGGCACCTTGGCTCTCAGCCTCTCACACCTCCGTCAGGGATCCCCTTGAGCTGTAGCGACTTTCTTGTAAGAGGGTGGCGGGCATCATCAACAACAGAGTTCCATCTTGCACTGATACTTTACCGACTGCCGGCCATGCACGTCAACGCACCCCAAGATGACATGGTACGATTATCGACGGTAGGGAACGAAGCAACGCTCTTGCGAGGTGCCAGGCGCTCCCAAGACGCCTCCGAGTGCTGCCCACACCCTCGATGCTCGGAGATGACGACAGCGGCCTGACAAGCCCGTTGCGTCAGTCCTCTCAAAATCTTCTGCTGCTACGTACTGTACGACACTCGCCGGCTCTCGTCCAGAGAGGCACGGCGTAGCTTGCGAGAAAACGCCTCGCAGGCAGTGCTCCGCTTCGCAACTGCCACCTACGTTCTTTCAGGACAGGGAAAGCGAGATGGTGCCCGGCTTCGTATGTTTGTCTGTTTTCGCTGAGACATACATGATACAGTACGTCAGAGACACTATTTCTATGGAGACGGAAACGGCCACAAATCTCTGCAGCCGTTCAATTGCGCGTCGAGTGCGCACACCCCGTCGTCTGCCAGTGTCTTGTGGACGAGCCTGTCCGACCCAATCAAGCAGCGACTTCGGTGTTGAAGTCCCGGCTCATCGGTGCCCCCACGTGAATCGATGGTCCCGGGGTGGTTCAGTTGAGCAACAGGGTCGCCCCGAAATGTGCAACCCAATCTCGAATATCTCGAGGCTGTTGTCAAATAGCCACGGTGCTATCAGGCCATCCAACACGACTCAGTAGGCATATACGGGACGTTCGACAACAAGCACGAGAAGCTTGAGGGTGCATTCATCATTTATCAGCAGTCATCATGAAGCTGAAAGGGGCATTTGATGGACTCTTCTTTTCGTATCGCGAGTCGCTTCTCCAGCTAGGATGAACAGACGAGCTAATCGGCCAAAGGCGAGGGCCGACAACCACTCAAGAACCTGACCATCACGCAAGTGTAGCCATGGCGCTCCATCCTCGAAGGCATGGTAAATGTCTAGACTCTAAAGCATGATCCCTCCATTCCAAGACTGCCTGAATGTCACTCTATAGCACCCCCAAGACGCCGACTGAACCTGGCACCGGCCGTGCCTTCTCTGCGAGGTCCGCGTTCAGCCATTTCCCGCATCGCAAAGACGACAACAGCCAATATGGAGCGTCTGTGCGACGTCCTGCCCATTCTATGCAGCGTCTCTGAGGTGCCAACCCGGACGGCTTCATGTGGGCACGTCTCTGAGCCAGGATCAAAGTATGCCTCATCCTCCGGGCGGTGGCAGCAAACGTCACTGCCCCATGCTCGATTGGCTTCATCGTCCAAACATGTTTCTGCGCCTCGGCTTCCCAAGCCACCTCATCCTTCTCGGAATAGTGTGCTTGGCAGTGGGCACCGTTGTCAGACTTACCCACCCCTTTCCGGTCGGCACGGTGCGCCCTTACTGCCAGGCGCTGAGCTCTAGGGCTGCAATGATGCGACTCCTTCCCTAGGACGTGGCCCGAGGAATCCGGAGCCATGCTCTCGGAACATTCTCTTTCTTTGCTGACACCTGATCAGGGTTCACGATTACCGTGTGCCTGAACCAGTGTCTCGATGTCCGGGCGTAGCGGGTCCGGGTCCTGAGTCTTGTGTGTTTTGATGACGACCCATCGCCGACTGCCGGAGAGACACAGCTGGACCTGCCCGGCTTACTTCTACGGATTTATATCATACACCTCCGTGCCAGGCGAGGCCCTTAAAAAGAAAAATTTTGGCAGGTCAGCTACAGGGGAAAAAAGAGATCGAGTCAAAGGCAAAAGGCACTGCGCCGTCACCTCAACTAGCCTGCGCCATACACGAACACAACTTCCCAGGAACCTCGGACTGGCCAGTAATACCCGAGATGAAAGACTTGCACTCCAGAAGTCATCTCTTAACGGAGAGGCGGGCCGTGCGATCTCTAAGCATCGTCATTGTCGGCGCAGGAATCGCAGGACTCACGGCTGGCCTTGGTCTTCGGAAGGCAGGCCATCGAGTTATGATTTTGGAACAAGCGACACAATTCGAAGAAGCCGGAGCGGGCATACAGCTCTCACCCAACGCTACTAAGATCCTCCATCGGTTTGGCGTGCTCGATGACATCTCAAAACATGCGGATGCTCTTGAAAGGATTTCTCAAAGGTCGGCAAATTACCAGGCTCTCACAATTGCTCCCGTCGTCAGCCAGGGCATCCAACGAGACGGATACTGACCTAAAATTTGACACAATAGACGATACGCAGATAATCAGGAACTGGGCTTGGCAACCGTAATGCCGGCAGCCGGACGCAGATACGGAGCACCGGCCTTGATCATGCATCGGGCCGATCTGCACAGATCCTTGGTTCTAGCAGCCAAAAAGGCTGGTTGCCAGATCAGCTCGGGACAAAGAGTCACGGCCGTCAATGCGGCGGCTGCACCGCGTGTACAAACAGCAGACGGCACATGGTATCAAGGTGATTTGGTTCTGGGCGCGGATGGGTTCCGTTCGGCGGTGCGAAAGCACGTGGCCGCGGCTTACGGGCATAGTGAGCATTTGACTCCGACTGGAGATGCCGCATATCGTTTTCTCATCCCCAGAGACAAGCTGGCTGGAAATCGAGAGGTGCTGGAGCTCATGAGCCAAAACACAGCCGTCAGGTGGATAGGGCCTCGAGGTCACGTCATGGCCTATCCCATAAAGCATAGTGCCTTGTTGAACGTGGTGATTTTGCATCCGGACAGTCTTCCTTCGGAGACAACCGACGGCCAAGGCACAGTCTGGACAACCACAAAGAACAAGGCCGATGCCCTTGACTTTTGCCGGGGCTGGTGCCCTACGGTGCAGGATATGCTGGCCTGCGTACCTGACGGCGATATATTCGAGTGGCATCTGTACCACCACGCGCCGCTGAAACATTGGTACAAGGACCGCGTGGCCCTCATTGGCGATGCCTGTCATCCGATGCTCCCGTACACGGCGCAAGGGGCCGCCAACGCCATCGAAGACGCCGGCGCACTCGTGACGGCCTTGACTTGCACCTCCCGCGTGGATCTGGCCCTGGCGGCCTATCAGCAGGTCCGGCTGGACCGGAGCGCCGAAATGCAGGCCGGCGCACTCACGGCCCGGTCGAACTTGCACCTCCCGGACGGGCCTGAACAGAGGGCGCGGGACGAGGCCATCCGGAGGGCCACCGACGAGGTGGACGGCGACGGCGGCGGCGACCTCGCCCGCAACCCGGATCTCTGGGCCGACAGGCAGTGGCAGGACTTTGCGTGGGGCGCCGACGTGATGAAGGCGACGGTGCAGGGATGCGTCGGCCTGGTGGCCGGCGGCGTGCAGGTGCGCGTGCAGGACCTGGGGCCGCGGGGAGAAGCCGGCTGGCGAGCCCGCGTCCTGCTGTGCGACAAGGGCCGAGTGTCCAAGCACGGCAAATCCAGGCGGGCGTTGCAGCGACTCAAGAAGAGGAAAGGCGGCGGCGTGCAATCTCGATTGCGGCCATGAGCTGCATGTACGCCGATGCCCACCTGTACTGTACGACGCCTCAGCTCTTGGTGCCTGGTTTTCTTTCCCCTTCCAAAGAACTCGTGTACAACAGCCAGGCTTGTTCACCTGGAGCAAATTGTTTCAATAACAGGAAGATAGTCGTGTTTCAAACGCGAAATAGGCCGGTAGCCAGGATCTCCGTGAGTCTATTTGCGAGCGCTCTGATGTTAATATATATATATATATACGAAGTACCGCTGTAGTAAAGTACATGAAGTGCCGGCGCCGACGTTTGTTGGAAGAGAGAAAGAGTAAACGGAAAGCAAAAAACGAAAAGCAGAAAAGCAGTGGGTATATGTTGACTCGGGCCACGACGGGCGTTGCAGTATGCTTTCTTTGCTGGAAGCGTCCGCGAGGTGCTGGAGCCGAAGTTCGATAAAAAGGAGTAAAATAAAAGGTTCACATGATACAAGCCAAGCGACTTGGGCCTCGTCCCCATGGTTACTATGCTTCTCCAAAAAGGGGCGCGGGTAGACAGCGAGGGCCTGATATTTGTCCACGCACGACGTTTTTTTCCACATGGCGGATGAGGAGATGATCAATCGCCCTGGTGTTCTGCGTCGGCGCTGCGGTAGTGCATCTCGAGCACCCACTTGCCATCAAAGTCGATGCCCTTGCGAACCTTTGTGCCGGCTTTGCGCCAGACGGCGCTGCCGAGCCCCATGTCGGCGAGGAAGAGGCGCCATTCGTCGTCCTGCGCGGCGGTGCCGTTACCGCCGAGCTCGAGGTCGCCTTCGGACGGGGGCGTCACGGCCTCGAGGAGCCCGCGCTTGGGCGCGCCAATGGCCACGACGTACCGCGGTTTGACGTACAGCTGACTGCCGTCGATAATGGCAATCTTACCCGTCATCGGGTCGATGCCAGTCGGCACGTCGACCGAGAGCACAAAGGCCTCGTTGCGGTTTGCCCACTCCATGAGCTCGTACACGGTGGCTTGGTCGCCTATCCTCAGCTCCTCGAAGGAAATGGTCAGGCCGAGCAGCGCGTCAATGACGAGCGAGACGGAGACCGGGGAGCCAGATGCCGATGTCTTGCGTAGGTGCTCAAAGAAGTCGTTTTTGCCCAAGACCTTGCCGCCGAAGCTCCGATACAGCTGCATCTGCCGTCTGAGATCCTCCAGCAAGTCTCGTTCGCGCTCGACGCCCACCAGGCACACAATGACGTCAAGGTTCTTGTTCCGCAAATGTCGACCTGCTGCCAAGGCGCGGATCCCCGACTTGTTGTTGCCGGCCAAGATTACAATTGATGAACTGCTCAACGAGGCATCGGATGAGTGGCTGGCATTTGCGAGCCCGAACCGAACCTTGACTGCTGGATCATTCAGGGCCGTGACGGCAATCTCGGCGATGCCCCGGCCAGCATTCTCAGCCATGAGGCTCTCGCTGAAGCCCAGCTCGTTTGCAGCAATGTTCTCGAGGTTGAGCATTTGAAGGGTGGAAATGGCCTCCAGACGGCGGTTCGACGGCACCAGGTAGAGTCCCGATTGCTGAACTTGTGGCTGTTCGTAGTCAGTGATGTGTCGCTCGGGCGGGGGAGCACCCCTTCCAGACGATTGCGAGAAACGTACGGCCGAGTTGACGCGGCTGAGGGGATGGCCCCCTACGACGCCGCTCGCCTTACGAGATTGTGAACGACGCGAAGGCCCGGATTTGCTGTCAGCTCGCCGCGAAGCCTGCCCGTTTCTAGCCTCTCTCCCGCTCAGCCTGCCCTCTTCGTTGACTTCGACGTCGGCCTCGCTGTTCCAGAAATCGTTGCCCTGGGCTGCATTGGATGGTTGATCGAGCACGTTCTCCGAGTAGTGCAAGTTTTTGCCGCCTGCGGTTCCTGGTTTTGCGCGTCGGTTGTGAGCGACCAGCCGGCTAGCATCATCGACCAGGTCCTCCTTACGCATCTGGTCAAAAATGGTTCGCTTGTCAAACTTGGCCAGGTTGTTTTCAAAATCGAACTCTCCCATCTCCTCCGTGACATCTTCGGATGCCCAGCCATTGTCTTGAAAAATCTTGCGGCTCTTGCCCTGACGCTTGAGCGAGTTGAATGGCTGGAAGGAAGCGTTGGTTTCCAGGATGGGAGTCTGCCTCCAGCCCTTGCCGTGAGAGTTCAGCACCGAGGCTGCGGGAGTGCCGTCGATCACATGCGCGCCTTGGTGGCCCATGTGACCCCTTGACTGCTTGGGATGCCGAGATCGCGTCTTCTTCTTTTGACTAGGAGTTTCGAGGACACTGGCCGATGGAACGGTCTTTGGGGGTGATTTTGATGGACTATCAACCTTAAGGCCCCTGATTGAGTCGAGTAGGTCTCGCTCGGGTCGCGTACTGCCTTGACATTGCTCCAGAATCGGTACGGGCAGGACCAGAGGTTCGGCGAGGGATCCCGTACCCTTGTCCGATTGATAGTTGGGCCCAGAGGAGGCCGTGGGCGTACTCACAGTGGGCCGGCGACCAACGCTCAGGATGGCGGGATCTACAAAGGCCGATTTCGAAGGGGGTTGAGGGTATACAGGAGCGGGAATGGGCTCTGGAACCGGTGCGGTGTAGGAAGTTGGCGACAGCTCGTCGCGCGCCAGCTCCGACAGGTCTGCAATGTTGGACGCCACGATCTTCATTTGCGCCGTGCGCTCCTGGGTCGCAGAGTTGTAGACTGAGTAAGAGAGCCACCGTTAGTTCGCCGATTCTCCAATCGTTTTACAAAAATGAACATACCATTAGTAAGAGTCAGACTGTTGCCCGCCTCGACGGCCCCGACAGTCCCTGTGAGGCGGTACCCGGGCGGATCTCTGAGGATGACACTCATCTGCAATCCGATGAATTGGCTGGCCATATTGGCGACCGTCCGGCAACGTCGGGGACTGCGTCGAGCGCTGAAGCGCGTTGTTGCTGCCGAAATGACAGTCGAGAGTTGATAGAGATGGCAAGCTTCCAGGTGTCTTTTATCGCGATCCTCGAGGTGTATCGGCCAAGAGCACACGCTCACAGGACTATCGAGCGCACCTTTGTGCCGAGTTGAGCTTGAGAGGTGCCTCGCTGAGCGCAACGAGGACGTGATCCGGGTGCCCCCTGCGTAAATTCAAAGGCGTCGAATAGCCGCTGGGTAGCTCGGAGTATGAACGGATCTCGAAATGACGTTGGCTTCGTAGGACCGGCCAGCTGCGAGGGATGACAGGCTCGCCGCCCTTGGATTTGCTCCGTGTTCTATGCCAGGCCGACGACTGCGATGTCGCTGAGCTCGTGTGCTTGGCGAGAGGAGTGGGCGAGTACGAGGCAAGCCCGGAGTGGCCCTACGTACTTCTTCGTAATGTAGGTGGGCAATACGGAAGGTAGGTAGGTAGCTCAAGGTGGTCGGTGCCTGCCTCCAGTAGGCCGCCGCCGGGGAAGTCGACCTTTTCTTATCGATAAGCAGGGGCCGGCATGCATGCGTTTCGTGCCTCAATGCCATGTGGGCCTAGCGGCTCTGGTGCAGCTGCTTCGGCCCGGCCAAAGCCATCCTTGTACGTACTGCGACGCGTCCGTCGACCGGCCTGTCTAGTCACCAAACTCTATCTTGGTGTTCGGAAGTGCCACCATCATGCAGTGCAATGGAGTACAATCTAGAACAAGCCCCCAATCGCTTAATCATATTTGGACACATAGGCTTTACGAGATGGGTATATCTTGTACATGGTTGACGTAACGCCCCTGGGCCTACCAAATGCCTCAAGCATCCTGCTCGGTCCCTTTACATATATATTGAAAACCCTTCCAAACTCCAGTGCCTTCGCGTAGCCAAGTACCATGATTTAAACGTCGAGGACAGCTTCAGTCATCATTGACAGCCGCAAAGTGCCTCTCTCCCACCATCCAAGTCAAGAGCCCGTGCAATGCCTACGACCGCATCCCCAATCGGTTGTCGAGAAAGTCGGTAATGGCCGATGGGTTTGCCCCAACCAGGCCGTTAGCCTGATCGGCTGTATACAGCTTTCCGTAGAAATCTACTACCCGATCGTGCGCCATTACCTTGGACCTGTCGAAGCCAAGGACCCTCAGGCCGTCTTTGCATGTCGCTCGGCTCAGCGCAACATAGGCTTGCCCCTTCTCAAAGACCTTGCCCAAGTTGACCGTCACTCGCTCCAGCGTCTGCCCCTGCGCCTTATGAATCGACAAGGCCCAGGCGAGAATGAGCGGTAGTTGGGATCGCTTGGCCTGCACCTCTCCATTTGGCAGTTCCACTTTCCACTCTTCCGGCTGGCAGAGAATCGTGCGGGCGGCGCCTCCTGTAGATATAAACTGTACCACAGGATACTGGCGACTGCTCGATGAAGAGCCCTCGGCATCGCGACTAAAAGCCCGTAATGCCTTTTTTGCCTTTGCCATATTGACATCATCGTCCTGGTCGTTATCGGCACCACCGACGCCCATCATCTCGTACGTCTTTTCGTCCGAGAAAGCAACCACTTTGCCGAGGGATCCGTTGACGAGCGTCTCGTCGAGATTCTTGATGAGCATGACCTGAGCGTTGAGCTTCAAGTCCAACGTCTTTGGCGCCATCATGTTCGTCAAGAGTTTGTCTCTGATGGCGGGATCTCCGTTGTCCATTGCCTCGTACCGGTGAAGCTGGCCCGGCAGTTCTCGCAGGCGCCTTTCATTGGAGCCGTCGACTTGAGCTCGCGTGGGGTACAATTCGGCCGAATCTACTCCATCCGCAAAATTGAGCGGCCTCGCCAAGGCTTTAAATGCGTCTACCGTGCTCTGGCTAATCTTTCCCAAGCGCATTTCGTTCAGCATTCTCGCAAACTCGGGATCGCGCTGTCGAAAGACTTGAGTGAGGCCGATGGTATGGTCGATGGAAGTGCTCCACGTCGCGGCATCAAAGGCGAACTTGGTTCCTTCGGTCTTTTTGTCATGGTCAGGAACTGGAGGCAATTGGAAGAAATCTCCAGTGATGATGAGCTGAATACCACCCCATGGTCGGCCATTGTTCCGAATCACTCGTCCGATATGCGAGAGCTTGTCAAAGAGGTCGCCATCAACCATGGAAACCTCATCTATGATGAGGTATTTGGTGTTGATCCATCGTTTTTTGGCCTTCGGGTTACGCCTAACTTTCTTCACTAGTGTATGCGCGTCTTCTTTACCGAGTCCAATGCCTGCGGGATTGTAAGCAACGTTCGCAGCACTAGCCTCCTTAGAACTCACCAGCAAAACTGTGCAGTGTCATGCCGCCAATATTGCACGCGGCCAGGCCAGTCGAAGCCGTCACGGCAACTTTTTCGGGTTCACGTGCCCACTTCTCCTTGAGATCAGCAATGATTGCTCTCATGAGAACCGACTTTCCAGTACCAGCCGGACCGGTGAAGAAGACGCTTTTCTTTTGGTTGATCACGAGATCAAGGACTTGTCGTTGTTCGCGACTCAGTGAGATGGCGGAAACGGCCTTGGGGGCGAGGGTTGCTTCGGTCACCCGAGCGTCTTCTGCTGTAACTCCTGTTCCGGCGAGAGCCTGGTTCCGCTGGCTCTTGAGCTGCTTCTTCTGTTCCTTAATGGCACTCGCGGATGTGTCCCAAAGACTGCGCGACTTTGACGCCGGCGTCTTGGCTTCGGTGACTGATGGGGGCAGAATGTGGTGTTCAGGTCCCTCCTGCCGGAAACTAGCCGGCAGAGTACGCTTCTTGGCCTTTTTGGGGACAGGTGCGTCGGCCTGGATGCTTTCACCCGAAGACTCTCGTTTCAGTAGGGATGGGGTCGCGCTGGTTCTTTCGGGTAAAGACGGCTGGGATTTGGGGGGTAGAAGATGTGACGCTGGTGATGAAGACCAGGGAATTGGGATCTCTGATTGGGAGGGAGGCGGCGGTGGGCGCATAGCTTGCGTACTTGAAGCCTTTGGGGGTGGAAGTGAGGGAAGGGCTGTAGGAGCCTGAAAGTCAAGGTCGAGGTTATCGTCATCGCTAAAATCGTCCTCGGCAAACCAGACGGGCTCGGCTGTTTTTGCTTCCGGAGTAGGTTTCGTCAGGTCGATAAATGAGGCCTCGTGTTTGAAAGGATCTGATTTGCCGTACAGAGACTGAAGAGGGCCTCCAGAGTCGGCCCGATTGGACGATGCCGTGTTCACTGATCGGCTGTTGAAGGGATTTGGAGGACTATGCGCCGTCCTCGCCGACAGAGGCGCAGCAGCCGAGCTCGTCTGGCTCAGCTTCTTGAACTGGTCGCGCACGTCGCCATTGGGGGCGCTGGGGCTGCTTGAGGGAAATAGTTGCTTGGCCAGGGCAGGGCGAGAGGCTGGAGGCTTGCTGCCGCCCTGCTCTATGCCCCGAGACAACATGGCTGCGGGCGTGCCGTGGGTCGGAACATGAGCAGGCCGAGTGGCTCTTTGCAGGAGGTTTCGCGAAGCCGGTGAGGATCGGATGGACAGGCTCGGGAGGCCAGGCGGCATAAACGATGAGTCTGTGTTCGAAGAAACGAGGCGATGGAGCTGTAGTCAGAGGTCACAAAAGAAAGAGAGGACAACCCCCTGCCAGGATATGACGGCCTGGAGACGATGGCGAGGGTCAGAGTCGTCCCGAGTGAGGGGCATCGACGTCGAGAACTGGGCCTGACTTTCTGTTGACGATTTTGAGGTCGGCTGGCCGTAAATGAGCAGGCATGACGCGGGGCGAAAGGCAGTCGCGTTCTTGACTTTCCACTGCAGCTGACGCGCTTGGCGTTTCTTTAATGGCTGCTTAGTCAGAGGGCGCTAGTTCACAGCCACATATTCGTTCTCCCTCGGCGCTTAGTAATCAAAGGTCCGAATGTCTTTCAACTTCCATCAACACCAACTCATCTCCTCGTGTCCCCTGGCTCCTTGAGTCCTTTGCAGGTATCTGTTTTGCAACGCTGTCCCCTCTTTTGCTGCAGTTATGCGCTGCAGTACAAAGTAACAGAACCCGACTGGAGTAAACGTCTCAAGGCTCAGACGCGGGACCTTTGAGTCTCCGTCCTACATGTATTCTCCATATTCAACGAGAATGGCACTTAAAGCTCGCTATCCCCTGTTCGTCCCTTTTCGTAAAATCTTGGTCCCCTGTCAATCAAACGCTCAAATTCCAAAAGGCTTCACGTGAATCCACCCCCTTTTCACTTATCAAATGTCATATTGTAACCACACTTGCAGTTGGTACCAGAACCGATGGGTAGTCCTGGAGCACAGTGTGGTTGGTGCAGGTTTCATGGGAACGTAGGTGCCGCCGCTTCAAACAATTTAAGGAGTAACCGTGGGCGACGGTGGTGGAGTAGGCATGCTGGTCGGAGGGGGTGGATTATATGACAGACTTGACGGCGTGCTAGGAGGGTTGCTGGGCTTGGGACCATAATTGGACTCTGTAGGCGACGGTTTGGGAGGTGAACCGGGCTGGGAAGCCGTGCTCGATTGAACGGGCGGGTTGCTCGGTTACGGGAGATAGCTAAGCTCTATCAGTGGCATGCTAGACGGCTGAGGAGGAGGAGAGCTTAGCTTAGGAGCATAACTCGGCTCCGCGGGAGGCATGCTTGATTGCATAGGCGGATTGCTCGGTTGTGGAGGATAACTTGGTTCAGTCGGGGGCATACTCGACTGCACGGGCGGATAGTTTGGCGCAGGAGCGTAGCTTGGTTGAACTGGAGGCATGCTTGACTGCTTGGGCGGGTTGCTTGGTTGCGGAGCATAGCTGGGCTTAGGAGTATAACTCGGTTGAGTCAGAGGCATACTCGACTGAGAGGAATAACTTGGTTCAGGAGGTATACTCGACTGCACAGGCGGATAGCCTGGCTTAGGAGGCATGCTTGGCTCCAACGGAGGGTTTATTGGCGGCGGTAGATAGCTAGATTTCGGAGCATAGTTGGGCTCTATAGGAGGCATGCTCAATTGGACCGGTGGATTGCTTGGCTTAGGAGACGTACTCGACTGCAAAGGTGGGTTGCTTGGCTCCGGAGCATAGCTTGGTTGAGTCGTAGGCGTGCTCGGCGGGTATCTGGTATCGACAGGAGGAGTGCTGAGCTTCAATTGGCAGGATGGCTTGGCTAATAACCATAGTTAGGCGCCTCCTGATTGCCATTGTCGGGCGAGGGGGTGCCAGGATATCTTCCTCCATAGGCATTGAATCCTCCATAACCTCCGTTCCCGCCATCAAGATAACTCCCTGAACAGCCGTTGCTGCCATATCCCCCATACCCCTTATCGTAGCCACCCTCGCCAAGACCGAGGGCATTCTTCACGCCATTGACAAGAGGCATAATAGTGTCCCCGCCGCGCTTCTAGAGCGTGCGAAACTTTTCTTCGTCCGCCAGCATTCGGAGCATGAGTTGTCGAGTGCGGTCCCTCTCCGCGTCCCTGGCCGGAACTGCGAGGCCGACGCCCGCGAGCCCCATGAATACGACGCAGATTGCCTTCATGTTGCACACTGATGAAAAAGAAGGAATGATGCAGCCGGTGCCAGAGGCAATTCTCCACGGCCCCCTCCCCTCCGGGAAGTGAGAATTGTTGTCGAGTCAAGCAGGCGAGTAACAACTTTACGAAACCTTCATTCTATCTTATACGAAAATTACAAAAACCAAGTGTCTCGTCTCTTCAACTTGAATGAGTGCTTGCCAGAGAATCGTCGAATCCTGTTGCCTGCGGAGGACCTCGCCTTTCGATCCAGTCGCTGCCGGCCTCGTGTCGTGTCTCGTACATGAACCAGGACGGGCCTCCGGATAGGCGGGCTTCGGCCATAGGAAATGAGTCGTCCCTTGGATGAAATGCGCGTCTCAATGTCAGTCGCGGCCTTCTCCCAGCTAAAGTGCTGAGCGTTCAGGCTCGGCCCCGGTCGTTGCTCCCCGTATACGGCCATTGGAATGCGAGACGATTCCCTTTAACACGACCGCTCATTTGAACGCCCGGAGCCTTGCCGTTCAGTCGCTAGCTCGTTGAAGCCCCCTGTCTTTAGCGCAGAGGCAGAGTTCTTTCCCGAGGCCGTCAAACTGTTTCACCAGAAGCTGTCTTAGGTGGAGCGGGCCTCGACTGCGGGTACTCGCAATACTAGATATTCAGGGGTAGACTTTGGCTTGAAAAGACGAATTCGCCAAGAAACTTCAGGTCTCTGCATCTATCTACAGGTAACGGCAACCGTATAAAGACATCGTTCATGATTAGTCGTGCAACATGTCGATTCTTTCCATGCTCATTCTTGTCTGACACAAACAGAATGGGGCCAAAGTAGTAAGAAGGCTTGTCAATGCCCGCCCCGTAAAGGTATCTGAATATCCTGTTATGCACATACGGACGCGGTCAGTAAAGGGAGAAGGCATTTTGCTTCCATTTCTGCAGTTACATGCCACGATGCTAGGACTTTTGTCCCATGAATAGCCGGTTTTAAAGACTAAATGTAAATGCAAGATTTCATAACTATTCGTTTCCGTCTTTCTGTTAACCGTAGACAAGACTGGAGATACCGAAACCGACCGAGCTCGTGAAATATCAACCTGAATCCATCGTCCATGAGCGCCGTAGGAACATACGGATACACGTATCCTTGCAACTCAATTTGTACAATCACCACCAACCCTTCAACAGTGGTGCACATTTGTTGTTTCGTAATATACAAACACAAGACCAGTGAGTAGCCAGCAAATGGCAGAGGTCATGTAAGGAAACGCATATCGCGCTTCAACCAGGTCGTCATCTCATCTTCGATACGGTGCAGTGTACGATGCCGACCGTCCCTTGAACATGTCAAATGGATTCCTCGACTCGTCGGCCCCGTGCCTCGCGGGCTCCCGACGCTCATATGAGCCGCGAGGACTCACGCACTGCTCATCCAGCTTTCGCCGGAAGTCGGGCCCGAGGTGAGCGTCCATGAGCTGATTCCGGTGAAGCTGCTTGTTCCAACGCTCCAGCTTGTCGTCAAGCAGGTTTCTGCGTCCTTGGTCATCCGACACATGAGCGTACGGTAGGGGCCGTGTGGTCGGCGGCCTGGATTCGAGGAAACCGACTTTCTTGCCCTTTCTTCCGCCGTCTAGGTTGGGGTAGTCTCTTCGCTCGTCGTTGTCCAGGGTTGACGGGGGAGTCCAGCGTTTGCCGTGAGGCAGGCTCCGCGCAGCACTGCTCGTGGACGCGGTATCCTGGTCCTTCTTCGGGTGCCGACGTACGATATCCAAACCCTCGGGCCGGGTTGAATAGCGATGCTGGCTTTGCTCCCGGCTGTGACTGGCGCGTCTATATTGAGGACGACGAGCGTCACTTGCGCTGTCAGTGCTTGTAGTCCTGCTGCTTTCGGAATCCGAGGAGAAGCCAGAGGAGGGCGAGCTCCGCGAGCTGCGGGAGGATCCCCTAGTGGCCTTGGTGTCGAAATGTCTTTGCCCGTCTGGATACTCGTTCTGAATAGGTCGTATGGGAGGATGCGCCGTCGGTGGCTGTATCGGCGCGGGTTGTTGCGCTCGCGGCTGCGGAGGGAGCTGTGACTGTTGAATCGACTGCCGCTCCGGCGCCGGCAGCATCGGCGTCTTCCTTCGTATCTCCCTCTCAATGAGCATGGTTGTCGCGCATTCGCCAGGCTTCGGGGTTCTCTTGAAGTAGACGGTCACGGCGACTCTCTCATGCTTGGCCGACTTCTTGGGCTGCATGGATAGAGTCTTGATGGCCTTGCCCCTTTTTGACTTCTTGCTCCGTTTCACCATGACCAGCGGCGAGCTCTTTTCGATCCTCTTGAGTTGGGACTCCAGTTGAGCCAGTATGTACTGGTAACGGGGATCCGGATCCTTTTGTTGCAGCTCCTGTTGGACCTTTTCAATCTGGCGCTGGACGGCCGGTCCGAGGGCGCTCTTCTTGTCACCGACTGGTCCCGTTTCCTTCAATAGCGCGTTGACCTTGCGAGTTGCTTCTTGCTGGGATAGCGTCGTCTCTTCTACCAGTGAGATGCGCTGCCAAGTAGGCCGCAGGGGATAACCTTCTTCGTCGACTTCATTAGGGCATTGGAGCTTTTGCATTCGGAATATGACGAAGCTGGACAGGGCATGCCGAGCGTCGGCCTCTGTCATGCACTCGTTTCGAATGTCCGATATTTGGACTCCGTATCTTCTTTGAGGATCGAAGAGATGCCTATCTGCCGGCATATGAGCCGGTATTGTCTGCAGAGCCGTGTTGTGCTGTGCCTGCATCGTTGAGTGGATGACAGCCCTCTGGTGCTGTGGATTCATGAGATGACCAGGCAGGAGGCCCGTGTTGTTAGGTGTAGCCATAATTACACGATGAGCTCTTCGTTCTTGGTCGAGATCAGTGGCAGGCGGTGGCGGCGAGGGGGCTCGCGGTGGAGGACGCAAATCCGGCATGCGGCTATTCCTGCTGAGATGTCTCTTTTCTGGTGGTGAGTGTCCTGCCATGAGAACAATCTTTTGACAAGAGTTGTCCTTTATATATTCGTCTGGCAGCAGCTGAGGCAGAAGTCCAGGTGGATGGATCAAGCAAGCGCGGTCAGACCCGACCCGGGCAGTCGACGACTATTCATACCAACATCAGTCATGATACGGCTATCGACAGGTGCTGTCGCAAGGCGGTTTAGCGACTCGTCCCACGCCTCCGCCCACGTGGACGCATCGCCACTGCCACAGGAAGAGGCAAAGTGAAGCGGTCAGGGACCTGATGCTGGCTTCAAGATCTCCGGGTGTGTGTTGGCGCATGGATAAACGAGGGAGTGGCTTCCGGATCAGCCATTCGCTTCCAGGGGGTGTGGCCAGGAGATTCTGGGTCCAGTCTCTTTGGCGAGTTATGCAGTCCTCTGGACACAACCCCTTTCCCGGTGTCGGCTGCCACGACGAAGTGCAGGTTCGGGCCTCAGCGAGCAAGTGGCCCATGTTGGCCATGAACCCCGATATCTGCAGACAGGCGGCCTGTCCGCAGCAGCTACCCGCTGGTCTGGATGCGGAGAGACCGGCATTTCTGCCTTGTGGGTGCTCGCATATCGATCGATTCACCGAGCGTCCTCGCCTCGATGCACATCACTGCCGCAGTGTGTCGTTTCTCATCCCGAGTCTCGGCACGATGCGCCCAGTAAGAGTTATGGAGTAATCGTCCGACGCCCGACAACTGATCTGGCGGCCCAATCAACTTGTTGACGCCCCTTCGCGCTGCCCGCACGAGAGAATGCTTCAAGCCAGAACCAGAGGCCTAGGGTGGCGATGATGGTGGGCCTTGATCCGACGCTTGAGCTCGTGACGCGAGGGGCTAGGCAGCCACTGGAGTCGCCTCGTGTGTGTTGTCAAGGGGCGGTAATGCCTTGCGCGGTGAAGTTCGCCTGTCCAAGTCCATCGTGGCTCAAATCATGGCATGATTCGACGGGGGCTCCCTTTTCGCGAGGGCTTGCATCGAACCAGTCAACCATTCGCTTGTCGCTGATAACTCGAGAGGCATAGAGTCTTGTACATGCGGCACGTTTCGAGTTATCCTGACGCCGGTTTGCAGAGGTTATGGACAAATGTGTACAATGTCGAGGCAGAGGAGGGTGAGCGCTGGAGCGTACTGGCTCGCTCTCTGATCAATCATTCTCGTTACAGACTGGCCAGGCTGGCATTAGAGATGGGGGCCCAGGGCGAGCATCGGTCGGTCGGTCGACTGTCAAGTCCAATCTGATCGACCCAATCTCTGGCCGGCAAGCGGCGCAGGGCGAGGAGCTGACGGGCGCCGTGGTCGCACGACAGGCCGCCGGCTTTCTCATCCTGGCAAGGCGTTGAGGAGCAAGGTCGACATCTCCCTAGGCTTCCAGTACGAATCCTTGAGGGAGTTGGACCCCCCCCCCCGCCTGGAGACGCAATCCTCCGGTGTCGCATATCCGCTTGCGGTCCATCAAACATGTGCCAGCCTGGCCATCGTGGCACCCAGTCACTCACGGCGGCGTGCTTCCCTCCCCTACCTGCTCAAGCCTTGGCGATGAAGGCAGCGCAGCGCCCTCGGTTCGAAAGGAGGCTGCGAGGCGCTCCATCGGGACCTTTGGCATCATGTCTTCGAGTTGGGCATCTGCGAACTCGCACGGGAAAAAGTCGCACGGCAGCCGGCGAAAACAAAAGGCCCATCTCTGACAAGCGCCGTGTCTAACTTCTTGTTCCCCTCGACTGCCAGACTCGCGGTCAGCGGAACTGACTTCGGTCATGGTGATGTTGATGATAGCACACGACCTGGAGGAGGTGGAATCGCGGCAGGCGAGCACACACGAAAACTCGACGCAGGGACAAGTCATGGAATAACAGCGTCTCTCCCGTCTCCTATTGCCGGGGCGCCTTGCTGCTGCCACTCTGCTTCCTCGCCACGTCGTGCGACGCTTCTCCATGATTCGTCCACGACGGCTCGCGTGGCTGCTGCAAAACACTTGCGCCGCCGCCGGGTGCAGGCTCCAAGGGGAAGGGGGCATTGCAGCATCGTCGCTCGCCTTGTGCTCCTGGCGATCCGTTCAACAGCTTAATAGTCCGACGTCTTCCTGCTCAGGCTATGCTGACCACGTTTTCTTGAGTCCTGTTTCTTGCTCCTTTCCCCTTTGGTCTCCACTGACAGCTGCCGTGTCATTATCGGTGAGACGTTTCGGCCTTGGAGTTGGGCATCAGTTCGGCGTGTAAGTTAGATCATGCCATTTGCCCAGGCGGCGACTTCTTCCCT
The DNA here is from genome assembly GCA_000956045.1 of Hirsutella minnesotensis 3608. Lineage (NCBI taxonomy): Eukaryota > Fungi > Ascomycota > Sordariomycetes > Hypocreales > Ophiocordycipitaceae > Hirsutella > Hirsutella minnesotensis. The sequence goes on along the minus strand of KQ030541.1, from coordinate 301,940 downwards.
CGGCCTCGATCCGTGAAGCCCCTTAACCTGCTGTTGACTTGGATGGCCTTGAAATTGGTTGTAGTCGACTGCACCAAGCGGCTCTTGAACAAAATGACAGAATGCTTTCGACTGGCGGCCTTTATAGGAATCAGGGACGAGGCAACAGGTACCGACGTTGAATCACCGACAGGCCAAAGAGGCAATGTAGGATTCACCTGCCCCAGCCTGGCCTGAACGAAAGAATCACGTCTCCATCACGAATACGGCCAGCATCAGTCACCGCGAGACTAATCACGACTCGAAGCCTTATCCAGCGGCCGCGGCGTCGACGATGCCGTGTCACCTCTCTCTCTCTCTCTCTCCCAACCCCACAGCGCCTCCGTCTCACAACTCCAAGACACGACATGAGCGCCGTCTGTGGGACCCCTTCTTTTGCGCCCAAGATACACGAGTGAGCGGTTCGAGCCTCCGGGAGAAAAGAGCAGAAAGGAGGGACGCCTGGGGCACACGGGTTCTCGTGGTCAGGAAGTGAGGCTACTTCGCGTTACGAATGACGGGATCCTTTGCGCCCTGTGCTGCTCGATCTAGGCGCACGCTGCCGAGCCGCGAGCCTTTTCCGTATCGTCCCATTGCGTTACTCGCGGGCCGCGAGGGCATGACATGGCGAGTGCGCGTCGTCGCACCGCGAATTCTGCTGTATCCTTGGAAGCGTCTGCGTTGGGGGCCAAGGCACGCAGGTCTGGCGTGATAGTTGCCGCAAGGCAGCACATACGCTTCGTCCGGACTTGTATATCCCATCTATCGTCGACTGGAAAACCGTGCTTGGCCCGTGAATGCACGAACTCATGAAGGTGACGGACGCGCAGGCCTTGGTTTCATCTTCTCTCTGGCCCTGCGTGGGTATGCGTGACGGACACGCCCTGTTCCCCTGATTCTGTCAGCTCACAGTGTCATCGAATCGCGACCTGACCAAGGCAATGGGTATGACAGCCCTGCTTGAGCAATCGATCATTGATTCTCGGACCGCCCTGATTCATCTAGATTCTGTCATCAGCTACCTGAAGCCCAGGTCCGCGCAGTCAAGGCGAATATGCTATCCACCTGTCGCTGCAACCCAATTCCACGCTGAGAACGCCGCCTTTGCATTTCGATGGCGCCAAGAAGCCGACCAGACTCATCTCTCATCCTGATCGTACTCTATACCTGAGATCTGCCCATTACGACTACGCGTCGCGGGAGATCAGCAGGTGAAATTCTCCCTCACACTCGAAGCCTTCAAATGAGTGTTATGTTTCTTTCGTACCGTTTCACACCAGTGCCGCAATGTTGTCGACTCATGCTAGATACGTGTATCCATTGTCTTCTCGCTCCAAATAGTCTTTTTCGATAAGACTGGAACCCAGTAAGCATCTTCGTCTCGGCTTTCAACACAGTAGTTGCGCGCTCACCTTTCAATCTCCTTCTTGATGGCCGCAGGCTCTACGCTGCCCCGTTTCTTTGTCAGGTTAATCACCTCAGCCACCAACTCGGCATGGCCCATGTGTTTTCGGCTCTTCATGATGCGCACGATTGCTGCCTGCGTCTCGAATCGTCGATCTTGAGCGATCCTCTCGTGCGTGGCCTTGTTCTCCTCCTTGGTTTCCTTGAGTTGAATCTGGTTAATCTTGACGCGGTACTTGGGGTCCGCAAACCCCTTGTTAAACGTAAAAGTGTCCGTAGTTTTGACCTCACGCCCCTTAGGGTGCTTGGACAGAACGCGAGCTTTGCCGCATGCTAACGACTGAAGCGTCCGCTCCAGCTCGCCCCCCGTGAGGCCTGTTGCAGTGGAAATCTGCTCAAAAGTGAGGAAACCATTGTCCGGCACGCTGTTGAAAACCATGAGCACGACAGCCTGGAAAGCAGATACCAACAGTTCCTTTGCACCCTTTGGAAACGTGGCCTTGAGTGAGCAGTGTGCCAATGATTGCTTCCATGATAGCACCCGCCCCGTGTGCTTGCTCCTGTAGTGCGTGTCGAAGCGCTCTATTTGATCGGCAACCTCATCGGGCAGATGAAGACGTATGTCGGGATACGTCGGCCACGCCGCAGCGGACAAAATCATGACATTTAGATCCAAGGACGACTTGCGGTTTGAGTTGGCCCTGCTCCACTCCTTATACGATTCCATTTCATCCTTGGCAAGCTCCTGGTCCTTGAACATTTGCTCCAAGTTGTGCGTGAAGTTGGAACCGCACTCGCCTCGAAGCTTGGTCAACATGTTTCGTTCGGCGTCTTGGCTCGCACTACGACCCATGAGCAGCCGTCGGGCCAGATCCTTCTTGTAAAACGCCTCAAAGGCGTCTTTTCCCTCAATGAAGCGGAAAAGCTCGAGGGCTTGGTCGAGTTGACGATCCAGCTCGGCGTCCTCGTCGGCACTGCTCGCCTGTCCCTCCCTTTCCGCTGCCGCCCTGTCCTTGACGTCCGAGAGCAGGTCTTTGGGGAGGGCCTTGAGGCCGCCTCTGAGAAGCATGTCAATGTACTTTGCCGTCATTTCGCCGATCTTGGACGTTCCAGTGTCCCAGCACGCGGCCGTCGAGCGGTCATTCATGAACTTTCCGAATGCCTCGCGCATCCCCCACAGGAAGTCTTCGTCTTTTTCAAAGGCGTCGCGAATCATGAGATCGAGCGATCGGCGCAAATCCAGCAAGCGCAGAACCATGTCATCGCCACGAGCCTTGTCTGAGATTATGGAAGCGCCGGTCGACCGAATGTAATCACTCCACGGCTCCTTCATCTTCTTTTGTATGCCTGACAGCCTCAGTAGGTCATAGAGACCCTTCATAGACTTGACGTCTTTTTCGGACAAGAGATGCGACAAGCTCCCGCCATGCAGCAGCTTGTCAGAGTAGCGATCGATGAGAATGGCATGCGCCGAATCCATGAGCTGCTTTTCCGTGGTACTCTCTAAGTTGTATGCGATGCAGCGATAATCTTCCTTCTTCAATAGGGTCTCGCAGGCCGAAATGTATTCCTTCAGGCTTGAGGCGCTCCAAAACTCTCCAAACTCCCGGAAGTGATTTTCCGAGTCTCGCAGAAGGCGAGGCTCAAAGTGCTTGACGTAGACGCCCAAAACGTAGAGCATGCGGATCGAGTCTTTGAGTAGATGGGTGTCCAGCCGCGGGTCGCTGCTACGGTCGTATGCAATCATCTCACAGATCCCGAAAACGACTTGACGTCCCGGGATTTGGCTGGCTTCTGCTGTGTGGGGGAAAAGCATTCTTCGGAAGTGAGCAATCGTCATGTCGTTTATAGACGGCAGAGACTCCCGGAGGAGGTACGTTCGGTCGAGGTAGCTAAAGGTCGAGCGGATTGTGACCTGAGTTGCATCAGTCGTCATGCTCCTAAACTGCTTGCAGCGATTCCAAGAGCAAACCTACCGCTTGTGCGTTCCATGTCTTCCACTCGCTCAGGACGCTCCGTAAGAAATCGATGCTCGAGTTACCCGCCGAGCGATTGATCCTGGGCAGCACGCCAGTCCGGAGATGGGCCTCGACGCGATCCGTGAGCATCTTGTAAACCTTTTGAGCATTTCCACGCCGACAAACATCCTCGACGCCGCGGTAGAGCCGCTCCAAAGGCACGGCGGGCCGGCCACTGGCAAAGACGGCGCTCAAGGCATCATCGAGTTCCGTCTCGGTGCGCGCATAGTATTCCTCGACCTGATCGTCGCGGGTCGAGAGCGACCGCAGATTCTTGATGACGAGCCTCTTGGCGCCGCTGTAGGGCTGAAAGGCCGAGGGCCGCTGCGTCAGGTCGATTGTCTCGGGCAGCTTGCCCCGGGCCCGCGCGCTGGCCATGGCGGGCGTGTCGGCGAACCGGGGGCGTTTCGAGGCGGCGGCAACTGGCGATGTGGCGGTCGACGACGACGACGACGAGAGGCGAGGCCTGCGGCGGGATGGATTGGTCGTGTCGATCGGGGCGGATTGCATGGGCGGTCGCTCAAGTCGGAGGCGTGTGTTTTCTTCAAGGCCGAGGCCGCTGCGAGCTCTTTGATGATTTGCCAACCCGAGCTTCAACGGCCCACGTCCGGGGAGTACGGATCAAGACCAACAGAAATAATAAGGCTGGAATACACCGAGTTGAATGGTGGAGGCCAAATAAAATGATGTGTCACACGTCAGGGTCGGATTTTGGTGGTGTTGAAGCCGCGAGTCGGAGTGGTTATGTCACTTTCTCGGTCGTCAATGCTTGCTCTTTCCATCAGAGGGCTTTCTGACCCCGCGATTAGATAGCGCATGACAGAGTTAAAGCAGCTGCGCTTCTTCTCCGACCGAAATGTTTCGCATGCTTTTTGGATAATTCATTCGCTCCCGTTGAATTGTCTCACGATAATATTCTTCTGACTACGAAGACCCGACCGGCGCCCACTCTATTCAGTCAACCGTGCCTAGTTGTTTGCCTCAGCTGCTGACCCCTTAGGCGTGCCCTATCGCACATTAGATCTTTGACGCTTGATAAGATCATCAATTTGACCCCCTCTTGATAACTTCGTGCCCTATTTTCCTCGCAGATTTCCTATCAAGCCCCCATTTCAATCCGACATTATGAGCAGCACACGCGGCACCAGCGCGAACGCACCAACGCTCGACATTAACGAATTCCTCGATGTCGCTGAATTCAACCGTGGCCTCGCCACAATCTTCGACATGGACCTCTTCAACACTCCAGTCAACGAGACCTCCGACGAGATACATTATAATACCTACGTTCTCGCCCGTATCGTTGATTACAAAGTCTCTTCAACGTGTCAAGGCCTCGAGTTGCTTGGATCATTCCAAGAAGACTTTGAGGATTGGGAGGAAGAGGACTTTAAGAAGGTCGATCCAAGGGTCCGTAAGGTCCTACGGAATACCCTAAGGTTCAGAGGAATCTACACAGGAAAGCTAAACGCAAAGATCACGGCGTTCCTAGTAAATCTGAAGAACCGTGACCGACTCCCTGAGTGGGATGAAGACGATCTTCGCGATGCTATCCTATACGAGAAAACGGCCGCCTACCGACGCCAACAAGAACTTCTTAGACGATCACCATCGCCAACAGCAACGCCAACAGCAACCCCAGCAGCAACCCCAGCACCGACCCCAGCACCAGTCACTCCCGACCCAAACCTTCCCCAAGACCCCTCCAAAGACCAAGCCCTACCTTCGTCCCAAGATAACCTTCCTCATCAAGACCAATACCTGCCTCGACCGAGCCAGCAACAGGAGCTCGTGATCAGACCAGCTATCAATCGAGAAGCATACCGGATCGTGCCCCCAGTGCAGGTCCCTAATGAAGACCTCGATCCTGCCATCGCCAACCAGTTTTCTAAGCTATGGGATCGAAAGCTCAACTATTCAGGTGATGTGTACGATATCCTGGATGACAAGATCCGTTACTTTCTCGATGCTTGCCTCACAGCTGGCATCAAGCCGTCACAATTCCACGCTCTATTCTCAAATATCCTCACGAAGAGAGCAAAGAACTTCTTCGTGCATCAAGTCAGCCGCGATTCAACGTTCGCGGAGATGTATCAGAAGATGAAGCAGCACTTTGATACGGAAGTCAATAGGCAACAGTATCACACTGACTGGACCTCGATCAGTTTCACACAGCTTCGGAAGGAATCTCCCGAGAAGCCTCTAGGTGAAATCCTCCAGGCTCTTCTTGACAAATTGCAGCTATGCCAGAGAGCTCTTGGGAATAGCTATGGCGGCGAAGACCAGCTAATTTCAACGACAATTCGAGCATGCCGTGGCGTGCCTGAATTAGAATTCGCCCTCTTCGTGCCGGCTATGACCTTCGAGGGACTATCTTCACAGCTAAGATCGTCACTCACGACCGTTAGCCAAAGACAGCCCGGACAGCCCAGTCAATATCTTCAAGATCAAGACCAATTCTTTACTGACCGCCGCTATCAGCACCCCGCTGACAAAAGGAAGAAGTGGACGAAGCGCTGCTACGTCTGCGGCAAAGAAGGCTGTTTTTCAACGAAGCATCCGGATGACGAGAGAAAGAGGGCCAAGGAAAGATATCTTCGAGAACGAGGATTTCACGGCCAGAAGTCATCTTCCCGTCCATTTACTACGTTCCTTGCCGATTACGAAGGGGACCCAGATGAAGATCAGACCTCTGATTCTGCTGACGATGACTCTGACGATCAAAGCGATAGCTTCTTTGCAGCTGCCTTCCTATCTAATAGAGCTTTTCGCCACCGCATTCACACCGTCGAGGGAGAATCGATATGCGAGGAATCACAGCATTTCTTGCTCGATCGCTACAACCGGACCTCTTTCCAAGGGATCCTGCCTGACACGGGTGCAGCGAAGATATCTACAGCTGGGATCGACCAATTCCACGCGCTCCAACGAGAGATGCCGACGGTCCAGCTACGGAAGAATGCGACGATCGCAACGGTCAGATTCGGTGGAAACGAGCCGACGAACACGATCGGGATCACAACAGTCATTACCCCGATTGGAGAAGTCGTTTTCCACGTTATCAATATGTCAACGCCCTTCTTGCTATGCCTCAAGGATATGGACCGTCTCGGTGCCTATCTCAACAACGTCACGAACGAATTGATCTGCGGCGATAAGAGGATTCCGATCGTACGCAAGTGGGGTCATCCGTGGTTCTTCCTACGGAAGGATGAAGCCGCTATTGCTTTCCTATCCGAAGCCGAGCTTCGGCGCCTACACACTCGCTTTGGCCACCCGTCAGTACACAAGCTGCATAAGCTACTGACAAGCGCTGGGCATGATGTTGAATTCGAAGCAATCGCGATGATCCGAAAATTCTGTCATTTTTGCCAGATCAAGGCAGACGCACCGCGCAGGTTCAAATTCACGTTGAAGGATAACTGCGATTTCAACTACGAATTGATCGTCGATGTAATGCATCTTGACAGCCGGCCAGTCCTTCATGCCGTTGACCTAGCAACCTCTTTCCAAGCCGGACGATTTCTTCAGAATATATCGGCTAAAGAGACGTGGGAAGCACTCAAATTGTGTTGGATTGACACATACCTAGGCCCTCCAGATGTTATCACGCACGACGCTGGTACGAATTTTGCCTCCTCTGAGTTCCAAGCAGAAGCGAAGCTGCTAGGAATAACCTGTCACCAAGTGCCCGTCGAAGCCCACTGGTCAATTGGCAAGGTGGAGAGATATCACGCCCCGATTCGAAGGGCATACGAGATCTTGAAAGCCGAGCTAAAAACAGCATCAGCTGAGTCGTTGCTTCAAATGGCCTTCAAATCCGTCAATGATACCGCCGGACCTGACGGTCTAGTGCCCACGCTACTAGTCTTTGGTGCCTACCCTCGAATAACAGTGGACTCGCCACCTTCTGCTTCCGCGATCACACGTGCGAAAGCCGTGACAAAAGCGATGGCAGAGCTGCGCAAGCTTATTGCTAAAAGGAAGGTCAACGACGCCCTCAATGCCCGTAATGGACCCATCTATAGAAGACTTCAAAGCGTTGAATAAGCGGATCCAATGGCAGATTGACAATCCACAAAGAGGCCTCCGATTCGTCCCAATAGATCTAGCAACAGCAAAGGTCTTCGTCTTCACAGACGGATCATTCGCCAACAACAAGGACTTAAGTTCTCAAATCGGATTCGTTATTATGATCGTGAACGAGACCGCCTGCTCAGACGAAGCATTCACGATCCACGGGAATCTAGTCCATTGGAGCTCGACGAAGTGCAAGAGAGTTACCCGCAGCGTGCTAGCTTCTGAGATCTATGGTCTAGCAGCCGGCTTTGATCTAGCCTATGTGATCACAGAGACGATCAGCCAAGTCACGAGCCGCCTCGGTCTACCGAAAATCCCTCTTGTCGTGTGTACGGATTCGTATAGCCTATACGAATGCCTTGTGAAGCTTGGCACTACGACGGAGAAGCGCCTGATGATCGATATCATGGCGTTGAGGCAAGCCTACGAGCAGAGGGACATCACAAGCATCCGTTGGGTCAATGGTGCCGATAACCCAGCTGATGCAATGACGAAGCTAACCCCCAATGGAGCCCTGACTAGGTTCATTGATACTAACGAGCTCACGATCCGGCTTGAAGGTTGGGTTCAAAGGAAGGAAGATATGATTGACGATTGACGATTTTCCCTGGTTATTTTCCTATTACCTGATGCGCTCGCTTCAACTTTGAAGAGCTGCCAGTGTCTGACCATTTGTGTGATTTGCACGATCGAGCGCACAACACAGGAGGATATCACGTATGTCAGCAAGGACGAATGATTACCCGCATCCGCGCATGACTTTTTCCCTCATCGGATGATCTAGATAGATAGATTGAACAAATAACAAGAACAACACGATCATCGATCAAAGACCCAACTGAGCCTCAGTTAGCCTATCCACACTTCTGCTAATTCTATCCGTGCTCTTTCCATCAGACAATGTCCATCTCTTTTTTTCCTATTCTACCATCAGAGACCAAGCCTCATCTTCGTCTGTTTGCACCAGCCCCATCACACTCAATGTTTACTAGGCAAACTCTCCGACCATCGCTCTTCACAAAGCACATGGCCTAAAACCAGGATAGCCCACGGGCCAAAGGTCATCTCTCTTGTCCTCAAGCATACGCCGCCCAGCCTGTTTCCAAAATGTCAGTTCACGTCGCGTCATCGAAATCGGTCCGCTTACCGGAATACAAGACAGCCAGGTTCCGCTCGTCAGTGGCTTGGTTGATGAGATCGTTCACCGTCGCCGTTACACTGAGCGTCTTGGACAGCTTCTTTCTGACAATCTCGAGCGCCCGGTCCGCTTCTGACGGCTCGTTGAAGCGATCCGACTTCTTGCCTCGCTTGTTGGCTTCTGCTTCGCCCTGGTCCGCGTCGTCTGCTGTCGAGTCATCGTCTTGTCTTGCTTTCTGGAGCTTGGCCAGCCTGAGAGGCGAGATGGACCACGTGTACAGCGGATCGTATCGTAAAACGTCCAGGATTGTCATGATGGAGTACTGCTCCTCTCGGAGGGCGTCCAGAGTGAATTCGCAGCACCGGCGAAACACACCTTCGGTCTTGGTGATGCCCATTCCGTCCACAATATCCCGCGTCAACCGAAACGGTACGAGCTCTGGCACCGGCAGAATCCGCCCTGCCTCAAACGCCACGCCCAGGTCAATGTGGACGGCCTCCCCCGTCTTGGTGTCCAGCAGAATATTATGGCCATGGCGGTCACCCACTCCAAGGACGTGCCCGAGTATCGATATGGCTGCCGTGCTTCTCGTATACGCCAATCGCCTGATGAACCACTCGTCCGGGTCCACAAAGTATTCCATGAAAAAGTACCTCATTACTGGATGAAACCGCTCCGTCACTTTGCGGTACGTGCTGATGCGAGCCTCCACCGTGCGATTCTGGACGTTGTAAATCTCTTTCCGGCATTGTGTGCCTTTTAGATCTCTTGGATAGAATCTCTCATGTGCCGGCATAAGAAACTCGTGCAGTGGAATTGTGTTGGGCACGAATTCTATGAGTCCAGATGATGCTGTCAGTGGCAGAACCTTGTACGTCCGAATGCCGAGGTTTCGTTGCTGCGTGCTTCTGTGCAGTTTCAGGAGAGACGAGACGGCGGCAAAGACTTGCTCCATGATGGCGTCCTGGCGGAGGTCATCGTGACCGCCCTTGACAAGCTGCTTGTACTTTTCCCCATCACTCCCGACCGCCGTGATGATCTTTGGCGCGCTCACACCAGAGGCGATCGTCATTGTCGGCTCCAATTTGGCAATCTTTGGCACCCCCGAGTAGTTCTTGGTCGCCGAGATATCAATGTGCATCGTCGGCGGCGGAATCCGATACTTGGTCAGGTAGCTCACCAAGTGCTGTGCGGCCGTCGAATCTTTCAGCTGAATCTTGGCCCCCGGCTTGTATTTCGAGGGGTTTCTATCAATGGCGAGCATGTGGTAGTATTTGCTCGTCTTATCGATGGATAACCACACCTCTGCGACTGCCTTGGACACAGATAGACGCTGGGCTACCTTTTCTGTGGCCTTGACTCGAAGTACGGCCATTTCGTCCTTTTGCTGAGCCTTGGCTCTGGTCCCAGACCAGATCTGATACATGCCGTGGTATGGATGGTCCACGCAGATATTGACTACCAAGTCCGAGAGTAAGTTTTGGAAGGGCGTGTCGATGTCCTGAAGTCGCGATGTAAGCTGGTTCATGAGACTCGCAAACTTGCCCGTCGGCACGAGCTCCAAGTATCGTGCCACGGCCTTATTGGTGGCATCCTCCATAGACCGCTCGAGCCAGAGCGCCGTGAAGCGGAGAGCATCATTGTTATAGTCGTCAGACGTTGCAAGACTGAGCAGATAATTTTCTAGACTCAATCGCACGAATTCGCTTCGCGTCTGCTCGACTCGTCTCAGTTCCTGCTCGTCCAGGTCTAGCCATTGCTTCTCCTTTGCGAGCCCCTGCATATATCGTTGCTTGAGTTGCGAGTCTCTGGTATTGGAGATGAGTGCCTTGAGCCCCGAAACCTCCTCGCTCTTGCCTTTTCTCAAATTTTGTAGTCTCGCAAGATCCTCGAGGCCATCTGCATCCTGCAATTGCTCGTCACAGAATGTTGCAAACTGATGATAGACGGCGCCCGCCTCTTTCGCACGAGCACTGTCGCGCTTCAGCTCTTTTAGAGCTGGTTCCAAGTACGACTTTTGGATGTCTCTTGGTTTTTCAAGCCGCGCGATTGACACCTTGTGACCAATCTTGGAGAGCAAGTCCGATCGACTAACGGGAATTGTTTGCTTTCCAAGAGAAGAGTCTTTGTCGATTCCTTGCAGCATTCGCACGCAAGTGCTCATCTCCCCATGATCCCACAAAGTGTTTGCAATCTCAATCTTCACCGCAGCATCAACGTGCAGGTCAAGGCCTTCGCAGACGGGGATCAGTTTGTCCAGTGCCGTCGAAATATTTAGAGATTCCTGGGTGGCCTGATGAAAACGGTAGACGCCAGAAGCCAAGAGCATCGTCTCAACTTGTAACTGCCTCAAGGCAGATATAGATAGCTGGGCACGAGCGAAGATTGAGGCGTGCTGGCTCAACATGCTTGTTGTGGTCTCGCGACAGGATAAAATCTGGCTCACGTCGTTATACCTAGTTTGTCAATGTTAGCGGTCGCCGGGCCGTTTCGAAAGTTCACCACTTACGCTCCACTTCTCATCCACTGACTACGATCCCGAAATAGCTGTAGGGCGCGGCTCATCTCCGTGGAGTCGTTCAAGTTGAGAAGATCATCCAATTCGCTCAAAGCGGCCAGTGCTGCTAGGCGACCTCTGATCATCGTCGCGTTGACGCTGGTTTGGGCCAAACTGCGCATGATTCGGGAAAACCCATCATATACTACGGAACGAACAGTCTCCGGACCTGTGGCCCGATGCATACTCTGATATGCCCTGTAAACGGCGACTGTATGATGTTCAGTGGCTGGCGGTGCTGGAAGATTCCAGATTTCCAGTCTTCTCGCCGTTTTGAAGGTGCTTTCAAGTGCTGAAGGAGAGGATTCGAGGTCTTGGTGAAGTTGAAGAACCGAATGCGATAGTCCCGATAGTCCCAGGGCTCCCAGAGCACCTACAAGAGCCTGGGCGTCGGAGTTTGCTTCAGGATCTCGAATACGAATGTTGCTATCGTACTGCGCACCCCGGAACGCGAGCGTTTTGGTGCCTTCCCTCTCATATTCCACTCTCGCGAGCACTTTGGATAGACTTGCATCCTCCGGTAGCCCATAGTAGGTGTCCGGATCATCAATGTTCTCAAATATGGTGAGGAGAGTATCATCCACGTCGGTCTCCCTCGACATCGATGATCTTCGAGATTTCCGCGTGTTCTCGAAGGCGATGAGCTCGACAAAGAGCAGTGCGGTTTTGTACATGCCGCAGCGCGAGGCTGCCGAAGCAGCCACGTTGTAATCAATATCTAGCCAATGTAGCCGATCCTCAATGGACGATTCGCGAGGATATTCTTGCGTCCTCAGGTAAAGAATCGTGTTGATGAGCAGCTTCAGGTTGCTCCGAGCACCAGCCTCTGTCGACGCAAGCCAGGTGTTCATTGCTGTAGACAGATGACGCTTGACGTTCTGCTGCTGTTGAAGCTCACCGGACAGAACAAGGTGCACAATGAAAGCGAAAGATTTCTCTGCAAAGACTCTGACATCGGACAAGATCGGGGGCAGGACGGAAAGAAGTATTGATTCCGACACACATCTGGCCAAATGCACACTGAGTCGTGAGAGCCAATGCGGCGAAGCAATGTCTTCTGACCAGACAGACTGCGAATCTGGAATCACAGTCACCGTCGGCGATTCTGAAGGGGGCGAGCGATAACTTTTCCATTGCGATGCAAGAAAAAGTGCCTCGGACAGAGTTTTCTGACAAGCGGCCACCAGTGAGTCTTCTTCCTGCAGAATCGCTTGAGAGACTGCTGCTCTCAAGGCTGCCTCAGAAAGGCCAGCCAGGATGGAATCCTGGTCAGCCGTCAGCTCTTGGAGCAAATGAAGCAACCCCATCTCCGAGCTATTAGATCCTCCAGGTGCCATCTTTTTGTATTGCGAGAGGCTTGTCTCACAGATGATGCCTTCGGGAATGCCTCCCGAGGCCGAAAATGACCGACCAAGCACTCTTCCAGACCAGGTTAGGTAGCTTGAAGTCATATCCTGAGCTTCGCAGCTTCTCCACACAGCACCGGCAAGGAGAATAGCTTCTTGGTCATTGCCGATAATGTCCTCGTCGTTGGCTCGAGGTACGGTGAAATCGCTGCAAAGGAGTCTCAATGCGAGTTCACGAGACGAATCATTCAGGAGACCATGCTCTGATGCACCGTCCTTGAGAATCTCCAGCAGTAGCTTGCTCTCTGACGTGCCTTTCTCTGCACTTCCAGAAGATCGGATGTGTCCTGCCGATTGAGTGACGTCGACGAAAGATTGCGCTTGCAAGTTACTCGAGAATTCGGAAGACTTGTACTTGGCCAGGTAGTCCCTAAGCCATGCATGAAATTTCTGTGCCTTGTTCATGGTTGCTTTGAACTGGCTTTCCTGTGTCGTACTGGACTGGCTTGATTCAAGAAAGACTCTCAACGAAGCCAGGGTGGAGAGGGCGTAGCCGGCGAGGAATGACGGGCGAACCTTTAGATACTGTGATCCCCCTGCTAGAAGGTATTGACTTAGGCCAAGAGCATCATCGGCGCACTCTGAGTCCACTACAAACGATCGGGTCGAGTTGAGAAGCAGTTCGAGACAGTAAGACTCCAATGCCACAGGCCCTGCCAGGCAGACCACAAGACGGACTTTACGGAGGACCGAACAGGCATGAAGCGACCCAAGCGCGGGATGGACGGTACTGAGCAGTTTTCTCGTGACGGATGCTACCAACGGCGGTGTCCATAGCTCATGAAACTGAAACTCGGTGCCTTGACAGAGTCTGAATAGGCTATTTATGACATACTTTGCTGGAAACATGGGTTGTTGGTTAGGCGGTAAGCTGGCTGGAGAGTGGGAGATGCTCTTGATGGTTTCCAGGTTGTCTGCGGCGTACGTAAGGTCTGGATGTCTGCGAAATACGCGTTCGGGAGAGTTCTCTTGATCTATAAGATCAAAGAACAGAGAAATGATGTCGGCAAAATTTATGTAAATGGCTTCGACATAGAGCTTGCTGCCTAGTCTCTTCCTGATGCGTTCCTCTCCCTTGCCCTTGTCTGAGGCGCCGAAGGCGTCTGCAAATATCATGCAATACGACAAAGACGTCGAGAAGTTTCTTTGCAGAAGATCTATTTCGCTTGAGTCCAAAAGTCGAGCCAAGTCTGCACTTGCTGCATCCTGGTTTCGCATGATGGCTAGTGCTGTCGCCTCTTGTTGCGCTGAGTGAAGCAGACTGCCGAGATCATCGTACCCGAATATGGAAAACGGAATGTCTTCCAGAGAGTCCGTCTCCATCCAAGTATATAAGAGCTGACGCGAAAATAGGCGGAACAGCTCTTTAGGCGAAGAGAGTTTTAGGTGGGACGCGATATCCGCCAAGCACCAGGTAGCATACTCTTCTGCCTGTCGGATCCTTCCAGGCGTCTCGAAAATGTGATAAATACATCGACGCAGCAACGTTGGCCAGCGACAAGCCAGTCTCGAAAGGACAAGCAGGCGAAAGGCGATTCCTGATACATCGTCCGGGTTCTTGGGGAGGTTGTCCAACACGTCCACAAAAACCTCGTCATGTAACAAAAGAATGTACAGGTCAAAGATGCCGGCGATCCTATCGGCAATAAAGTATTTGATCTTCATAGGACCAGAATTGAGTATGTATAATAAGGATGTTCGACACGAGTCCAGCCCGAGGTTTTTGCCATACGCTGAGTCAACGCTGAGGAGGGTAAAGAGTAGGCGTGCCATCGAAATTTGGGCCCTTGGCGAAAAGAGGTTCGAGGAAAGGCAGACTTTGATGAAATAATTGTAAAGATCGCCGACCCTCTCGCTCAATTCCTGTCCGTCGGCAAGCCAGACCCGGTGCAGGCCGTCGACGACCTCGACACAAGCAGTCAGAGCGACCTCGCAGCATTGGTACTCGGAGTCGCTGATGATTGCGCCCAATCTCTGTACCAAAGTCAATGCATTTTCTGCACTAATAGTGAGGTCCGAAGCAGTTATCTCGACCAAAAGGCGGTGGCAGGAAAGGAGATCATCGTCCGTCATTGATAGAAACTCATCGAGCCAGATATTCGGGACGAGACCAATTTGGCTGGCGTCGCCGTAAAGTACTCGAAAAAGGGCGAGACGGGCCTTAGTTTCGGTGTAGAACGCTCGAGGACTGGTAGACATTTGCGACGTTTGCCTGGGAATCATGAGTTGTGATGTTTGCGTAGTAGCATTGGTATGCTGCGAATCGAACTCGTCGTCGAGATCCATTGAATCTGAGATGCTCGAGCTAAAAGCGGACTGTTTGTTGTCTATCATTGTGGTAACGGAGGTTAGAAGGCGGAGGAAGGCTAAATTCTCGCCATGAAGCTGGCTTAGGTTATCTGTAGTCAGGTCGGGCAGGCAGGTAGCGAGCAATCTGAGGACCAAATTAATCGAAGACAATGGCTCGACCGAGTCTAGGGCTATTGCCAGGCTCTTGCCAGCGAGATCCACCAGTTTTGCCTCGACTGTGGATGACTGCGTTGAGTTCAAATCGCTTACTTGGGGCACAAGCATGACCCCAACAATGCAAGCCGAGAAAAGGCTTTGAAACCTTTCGAGAGAAATTTGGCTGCCCCCATCGGTAGCTCGCTTCGTCCAAGACTCGCACAAGTCACCCAGCTCCTCCAGTTTAGGGTAGAGAAGTTCCAAGATGAGCTTCCTTGATGCGTAGAAGTTGCCTGATTCTGCAGGCTGATTTGGTTTACTTGACATTTTGCGGCCGCTCTTTTCGATTTTTAAACTTGGTGCCATGCGTTCGAGAAGCAGGAGGTACTCGGTGAAACCGGCAATTTCGAGTTGAACTTTGCGGGCTTCACTCAAAGCCGAACCAGCAACAGCATGTCGGCCATCCCAAGGGAGCGGTTGCGATCCACAGCAGACCCGGAGGAGGTTGACGAAGTCTAGAGGCGGAACGTGAGCAGACTGGAAGGAAGCATAGGCAAGCTCGTCTAGTTATCCTGGCGTTAGCGCGGCGACCTCTTTCAAAGAACTTGACATACTTGGATTCCATTTCAAGAACACCCATCGAATGATGTGGCTTCTCGTTGCTTGACTGACACTCGGTAACCTGGTGTTTCTCTCGTGGAGAAGACACAGCATCAACGACAGCGAGGTGTCGCAGAGAATGGCGGGGCCATTGACGTCGGCTGTGGTGACGAAACTATTAATGTCTTCTGATAGGGTGTGGTATGGAAAGATTTCGGCTTCTAAGATCGAACGAAGCAACAGGCACGACGCGCGGCTGGTTGCTGAGAGACTGATGGACCGAGCCGCAGAGTTCCAAAGCTGCCTCCATGCTTCGGGCTGACTTTGGCACAGGTCTGGCACGGTAGCACAACTAACCAGTTAGCAATATGCAAAACATATGAAGCGGAGCGTGGCTACCTTGCACAGGCGATGAGAGCCCAGGACGCAGTGGTAGTATTCTTGTCCGCAACGGTTGACGCAAGCTCGACAAGCAAGTCGGACATTTCTTCTGTTGAGAAGGCATTGGCAGCCACCAGGAAAGGAATCAGTTGAAGAGCTGTCCTCTGCGTGTTGACGACGTTGGACTTGAGTTTCAGTCGTAGGCGGCTCGAATCCTCCCGCAAGCGTCTTTTCTTCGAAGGCTGCTCAATGCTATTCTCCTTGGGTACATAATGCTTGCGCCGTGGCCGTAAAAGTATGGCTTCTAAAAGAGCCAAGTTCTCAACCAAGGCCCATTGCCCCTCTCCGTCTGTATTGTGATGACGCAGACCGAAGAGATCAAGTCGAAGGGCGTCTTCCGGCAAGGATGATACAGAAAATGTGAGATCATGGGGTTGTAGTCGAAATGCTTCACTACGCTTCGAGTACTCGGCCCACAATCGCTCGATTAGGTCTTGTGCGTCACTTCTAACATCGATATCCCAGTGTGTGACGGCCAGGTGCTCAATGTGCAAGTGAGTGAGAAAGATGGTTTTTGAGATTTCATTTCGCAGTGCCCTAATGAGCTCGTCCTGAGAAACCTTGTCGGCTCGCCACCAATAGCTCATCAAAGGCAAGAGACTTTTGACGAGGCGGTTCGCGAATGGCAGATCATCAGCTTGTGTTGCCGCGAAAATGGCATTGACAATCGCGAAAGAGAGCGTCTGCGTAGGTCCAAGGCTCAGGCTCTTCATCTTCAAGACTCTCAAAACCAAGTCTATTGTATCTTGAGAGCGTCGTATGACGGGGGCGTTGGCTGTCATGAAAAGATGATGCAACCCTTCCAGGGCGTCTCTCAAAGGCCCTCCATCCAAGAAACCAGAGCGCTTCTGGCCCGGCGTGGATGCCAAGGATCTCACGGTTGATTGGAACGCCGAGTTTGTCGGAGCAGGGGATTCGCGGCTTGGAGGCATGGCATTCGAAGCTTCCTCGCTCGGAAGGCAGTACTCGGCCATGTCAAGCAGGAAATCCACACAACATTGCCAAGGTGAAGCGTCTTTCCTAGCGAGAAACTCAACATGCGACGGGCGGCCAAGAATCTCGGCCAGAGCCTTGACATAGTCTTGTGTCAAGGGTTGCACAAAGTCGTCGTTGGGACCGGGCAGCACCTGGGTGATGTGGTCTATAAGCGCCAGCAGCGTCTTTCGTCCGAACTTCGTGACACCTCGCGAAGCAGTGACCCTTATGGCGGCGGCACACTTAGACAACCTGGAGGCCGCACCATTGCGCTTGGCCTGGGTCTTTCTCTTGTCTGAGAAAACAGGCTTCTCGCATAGAACGAAACTAAAGATGGCTTCAAAGATTTCATGGTAGCCTTTGTCTTCCAGGGCCGCGCTATCATGCCATTAGATGCAAGCTCTATATGAAGGAAGTGCAAGACATACAGATTGATGGCCCTGTTCTTGAACAGATGGATCAGGTCTAGAAGCTTAGAAGCTCGTCTTGCACTGGCCGCAGAGTCATCGCTTACCGTCTATGGCTTTTTCACGGTCCTTGAGGGATCCGGACTTGATGTCCCCTGCATGCCGTCAGCGCGAATCATTGCTTACCAAAAGCTCCAACGTACGGGCGAGATGCTTGACGGTGGAAGTCTGAGTGGACGACATGATGTGTCACCCATGGTGTATTGCTTCGTCCTTCAGATGAATTGGCGAAGCACTAGCAGTGCATGGAGAAACTGTTGCAGCTCCGAGACCGTCTAATTCTTCAGACAGCGAGTTCGCATTCGGACATTGTCATGATATTACAAGAGGCAAAAAGTCCATGATCATGCAGACGTGTGGTTTGGCGCATGAGATGACTGCGTTCGACGACATGGAAAACCAAGCTGGGAGCTCCTGCCTGCTTATCACGAAGTACGAGGTAGGTACTTTCCTCGCGTTCATAGGTACCTACCAAGGTAGGTATACAGGGGCTGGCAGAGGTACCTTACGTACCTGTACTTGGCGCGTCCGCGTTGAAGCTCCCTGGCCACGGGACAAAATAAAGCCGGCAGAATTCACACCGCCCGATTGTATGTGCGCCTAGGCCAGCAACAATCTGCGACGCAGCAGTCGCATTTACTGTCCTGAGTCGACTCCTGACCAACAACTTGCCTCACTTTTCGCTGAGCGCCGACGACCCCAACGGATGCAAGCTACCGAGGTGCAGAGACTTCGCACGCATTCAATCAGAAAGTCTCTGCCGATCGGGCGCGAACGCTGAGCCCCGCGCGTCAGTCGCCATTCGGTGACCTTATCCCGACTGCATATTCAACATGCAATAGCAACCTACGCCAACATGGCTGACTTTACGACTCTCGAGGCCCTGGAGGCCTTCCACAGAGAGCTCGTCGTGCTCGATGGCGGCTTCAGCGACGGTATCGACAGCTTGGACAATGAATACCTCGTGCGGACCTTTGAGAAGGAGCTTGAGAAGCTATGGGAACATCCGTCCAAGAAAGAGCAGAGCCGCAACATGATCAAGTCTGGTATGATGCGGTGCCATGGTTGGTCGGGCGTGGACGCTGATTCGATTTAGGCAAAATTTCTCTGGACAATATGGAGTACACCGTCAACGACAAGTTTCAACAAGACGCGCTGCTGCTTTCGGACGAGATTGACCTGGACGAGCTGGAGGCGGCAAGATGCCTCCTCGACTCTCAGAACGATACAAATGTCCTCGGGCGAAGCCTCTTGGAATGCGGAATCATTCGATTTCACCAACAAAGAAAGTACCTTCTCGATGCTCTGCGGCTGCTTCTCGAATTCCACAGTGCCGAGGAAGACGACAACGACTCAAACGCGCTTGAAGCCATAAGGATCTTTGTCGCGACACGGCTTCTTCAATCGCAACCAAATGCAGTTAAGCGCCATATACCAAAGTGCATGTCGGCAATGGCGCGTATCAAAATCCTATTGCAGCGGCTCGGGGATAAGATTGCAGCGGCACAGACCTTGAGCATAGGGCCAACGGTCGGCCTGTCCGAAGAGATGGAGACGATTGAGTTTTCGCGCCTCAGCTTGATACAGCAGCACGAGCTTCTTGGTGTTATACTATGTCGCTTCATAGAAAAGCGACAGGCCGATATTTCAGATTTCCTCGACTTTGTCTCGACTCTTAAAAAGGTTGATAAATATGACAGTCTACTGCGTAAGTTTCTTGAGCAACGTGGGACGTGTAAGAAGCTCATTTTTTCAGTTCATCTTGTGCCGGCCGTTGGAGCCTACATATCAATCTTTGGCTCGACTGAAGGCGGCTACGACCTCATCAAGGTTCGAGAGTTGAACAACAAATTATTACCGCCCGCGGACGATTCGACTTGGCCATTACCACAGCTACACGCCGCCTTTCGAGCTTGGTGGCTTGCAGAGTACAGTGGTTTTTACTTGGACGATCCCCCCGAATCCGCCATTCCTCCCAACACGGACTTGGATGAAGGTGAGCACAAAGGATTCACGACCGCATGCTCCTGCAGGCTAATTGGGAACAGAGGACCGCCATCGATCGAAGCAGTTTCTGGACGCACTCAAAGATGGTGCCTTTGACTTTTTGTTATCGGTCGCCGGTGACGTCAAGTCGTTGGAGTGGCATGATTCCGTTCGAGTCGGCATGCGCAATTGGCTCCAGAGAAAATCTTCTCCGTTTCCCGCCGAGGCTATTCGGTTTTCTGGCTTCTTCCAGCTCTGTCTCATGGCGCAGTTAGAGGTCTTTGTAGACGCCTTCATCTCAAATCTGCCGGACGTACTGAGGAAGCTGCGCGTGGAAGAGGACGAGCAGCGTCAGTTGAGCCAGGCTCATGAGCAAGACTTGGACCTCGAGCGCTTTCTTCTCATTATTGCATACTCCTACGAAGGCCGCTCCGATGCAGCGTCGAACTTTTGGTCGGATCCCGATAGCAACCTGGCTGGCTTCATGCACTGGGCGTCTCGGCGCGCTTCGACGCCCCTGGTGACTGCATTTTGCGAAATGCTGCAGGCAATAGCGGGCAATGAGGATTGCGCGACTGCAGCTCACGAGTTTCTGCTTGACGACAGCCATCAATCTTCAGGCAAGATGAGGCGGTCTCAGTCCCTGACCTGGACCCAAATATTCAAAGAACTTGACTTTTTCTCGGAAAAGACGCGGCAAAAACCGACTACTACTCAGACAATCAGATACCGAGGTGGTAAAGCGACAAACGATCAGATGGAAACGGAACCCGAGTCTGCCATGATGCTCGAGTGCTATCTTCGCCTCATGACGAAGCTCGCCACGGAAAGCGAGACTGCCAGGATGTACCTGCTGCAGAGCCCGGGCCACAACCTTGTAGACATGCTCTATGAGCTCGCCAGCAGTCCAATACCCCCGCGACTGCGAGGTTGCGTCTTTATGGCGCTCAAGGCGTTGATGACTCGCAAGTCGACACAAGAGAGCCATATGATGTGGACCTGTTTGGAGAACTGGATCACCGGAGGATACGCAAGTTCAGCGGCTGGACCTCTGCGGCAAGCGCAGCCAGCTCCGCTAGTCTCCACGGAACGTATTTTGGATGAAATGAGCACCGGCTTCGAAGACCCCGAGTCCTTCATACAGCTGCTGCTGGCATTGGTGACACCATCGAGGGACAGCAGTCCGCTGAACGATTCTCTTCCTTTCCCGGAGAATCTCGGCTCTAGTTCTCGTTACCCAGGCATCGAGGTGTACGTGGACTTTGTCATGGGCCTTGTCTTTGCAAATAAGTCAAACGATTTGCAGGACAAGAATCAGATACGAACTCTGAGACTTGAATGTCTCGAGTTCATCCTCACTTGCCTCGCAACCTTCAACGAAGATCTACTTGTCATTGCAAACGACACGAACGTCTCGGTTGACTCAGTCATTGTGGCGACGGATCTGTCAACGTATATCTGCAAGCACCCCTTTGCCCGCGTAATGGAGTGGATGTTCAACGACAAGGTAATGAGGGCTCTGCTTAACACGATACACCAGGACCCGGTCGATGTTGGAAGCGCCGCACCAGACTCGCCGCTCATTCTAGGCATCTTACGAGCTGTCGAGGTGATTTCCAGAGTGCTCGACCTGGAAGCGACGTATCACAACTTGGTCAGGCCACACATCAAGCTGCAAGCCAGCCAAACGCGATTGCCCGTCGCCCATGCCGCTTATTCCTCGTTTCAAGACGGGCTGGTCACGAGATTAAACCTCGTGGTGGACCTCGGAGTCTACTGCGGCATCGGCCACCCCGACTTGACGTTGGCTTGCCTCAAGTTATTAGGGAAAATGTCATCGTCGTCCAAGATTGCTGCCACGTGGGCGGGCTCAAACCGCTTCGCACACCGCAACAAAGCCATTGTCGCTCTCGAAGCGAATGGAGAACACGAGGCCATTTCCCGCTCTTTCGTCTCCGAGCTAACGGCCCCTCTCGAGGCACGTCGTGAAGCAAATTCCCCAAACTATACAACAAAGATTTACATTCTTGACTTTCTTTTGCAAAGCCTGCAAATGACACCCAAAGAACCGACCATTGCACATCTGCTGCTCGGTTTCACGTGTGGCATCGACACGCTCTCCGTCGACAGCAAGGGGTCTTTCGTCTCTCGCACTTCTTTGTTTCATAGCCTGGTGAGCCTGCTGCTTGAAGTGCCTTCGGGAGACGCTTCGGGCATGAGAAGGTGGCTCATGGGGCTCAAGTCACGAGCGATGCGAATCCTGCATATCCTCTGGACTTCTCCGCTCTCCGCCGCGATGGTTATTGAAGAATTACGAGCAAACGAGTTCCTTTTCCACCTATTGATGCGCGAATCAGTCATCCAACCAGACCTCCCATGGGAAGAACAGAGCATATCCGCCTTGTATTTCCCTATCACGGACGGAGCGCCTACGTTGATCGATTTCCTGACGTTGCGAAGCCTGACGCTGGAGTACATTGCTGTGGAGCTTTGCATGATCTCTCAAGGCCGCATGCCCAGCGTCAAGAGACGGATTTATGACGCCTTAAACGGTCATATTGTCGGAGAGGACGGTCAGCAAATCGAGGGTCCGACAGTATTCGACCTCTTTGACTTTCTGTTGCCCGAAGGACTCTGGGACGTTTCGCCACCGCCTGTCCAGTTCTACAAAGACTTGGACATTTCTTCTTGCGTGGAGAGCGACGTAGACTCCAATCCCATCTACAACACAGATCGCGCCAGAGAGGTTCTGCTGCTCAAGCGTGGCGAGCAGCAAGGCCACGGGACAATAATTGCGGCCCAGGATCTACTGGCCATTGAAAAGGAAGAAGCCATGATTCTCGAATATCTGTTGTCGACCAACAGGCAAAAGCAAATTGCGACGCAATGTCTCAAAGTGCTCAGGTCCTGGACCAGGTTGCTGCTGATCATGGTCGAGTGCAACGATTTTAAGGGAACGGCACAGACCTCGTTTTTCCTGCAGGCGCTTCAAGCCGTGCTGCCCAGCCTCGAGGCGTTTGCGTCGGACCGTCCAGACGAAGCCATGGAGCTGGCGAAGCTGGCCCGCGTGCTTCTATTTAGACTTGACCTGACAGTGGCCGATAATGGCGACAAGCAACGCCAGGCGATTGGCAACCTCGTCAGCGACAAGCTCTACCAGCTGTTCCAGATTTGCCTGCAGGCCGTTGGGAAGTGGGCTGGCTCTCCAGCGTTGAGGTCGGTGTACTACGAAATCTGCTACCGCTACCTCACCAGCACGTCAGAGCAGGGGCCCTTGAGCGCAAGTCGGCCCAAGACAACGAAGACGATTCAGGTATATGGTGAGAGGCTCATCAATGTAATTTGCGACGACGCATACAGCAGCGAACCCACCTGCCAGACAGCGGCCTTTTTGTTGCTCAACGCCCTGGTGCAGGTCGGTCGGCACGAGCGCGACAGTCACGTAATAGAGACGCTGAACCGACTCAACTTTATCGGCATCCTGGTCGATTCCCTGAGGAATATCATGCAGGAGTGGCACGAGGCTTTCGGATCAGGTGAGTTATTTCAACCTTTTCACAGAATCGTATCGAGCTAATGGAGCGTAGCCAACAAGGACCTCGAAAACTACCAAAACGCCCGTCTCGCGCTCCTCCTCGAGATTGCGCAGACGCGGGCGGGCGCCAAGTTCATCCTCTACGCCAACATCTTTCGCGCCCTCGAGACGTCGGGCCTCTTCGCCGCCGACCCGGAGCTGCAGAGCGACTCTAAGAACCCGCGGGCGCTGGAGCACCACTACGACCTCCTGGCCAAGGTGGTGCGCATCGTTGCCGCGGCCCTGTTTAGCCGCGGCAGCCACAGCGCGGTCCAGGGCCTCAAGTTCCTGACGGAGCACCGACTGCTCCTCGCGCACACGCTCAAGCGTAGCGCCGGCATCGGCACGGCTCGCGGCGGCGGCGACGAGCTTGAGGAGCGCATCGGCGAGTTGGCCGACGCCTTCATGGTGGTTATTGCTACGACGGGGTTTTTGGAGGTGAGTGCTCTTTTTTCTCGTCTTTGATCCCACCGTTTCAGCTGAGGGGAGGCCGGGTTTGCTAACGGCTAGAGCAGTATGAGAACGAAACTGTCACGGGCCCGGCTCACGAGAACCGCTCCCTCTTCCACTGAGTTTCATTGCTTGCGAGTCCATCTTCTTCGATAGAACGAGCAGTTCCCAGGGTAGCTGGCGTTGTGGCGCGGTCGACGGAGCACAGTCAGCGTCTTGCGGGCTCATGGCCCCCGAATCATCTACAAAAGTTGACATTTCGATTTTTGAAGAAGAAAAGGTGTATATGCGACTGTTGATTTTGCTAGGTGAACTTGGCGCCTAGCGCGGTAGAAAGAAGAAAAGGATACGAGTTTTCGCTCCAATGGTGTGACAACGCCGTGTGCTCTATAGCCTGTACCCCTTGAGAAAAAGTGACAATGCGAATCTGATGCGCCGTATCATGCCAATGCTGTTCCCGACCCGATTGTTCCCAATTGGTCCGGCGGTTCACGGGTGGGGAGCCTTGCGCTTCCCCTGCTTGGTCGTCGTCATAAGCTTGAGCTCGAGGGGCCAGAAGCCCTTGGTCTTGAGGCTGTAGGAGGCGCGGGGCTTCATGTCGATCTTGGCACGGCACATGGGGCACTTGCCGCGCGTCGAGTCGACATGGAGCGATGAGTGTAGGCACTGCTGGCAGTATAGATGGCCTGGACATCATGTTAAGAGGGGGACGAGCGACCCGGGAGGGGTGGGAAGTGTTTGAGCAAGGGAACGTACCACAATGCGTGAGTGTGAGCGCCGTGACGTCGTCCATGCAAATGGCGCACTGAAAGGCGGCAATCTTGACGCGGTTATCGACGGGGACCTTTTTCAGATCCTCTGGCACCTCATTGGCCTCTGTCAGGTCGATGGTGGTCAAGTCATTTATGTCGTCTGCGTCACCGAATAAGTCGTCGTCGTCGTCTGATGGGATGGGTAGTGCCAAGGGCTTCACTTCTGAGAGTGTGCCCGATTTTGAGGTGCGTCGCTTCTTGGATGCGGGTGCTCGGTCGATATCGGTCAGAGCTGAGGACTGCATAGGCATCATGAAGGTTGTGGAGGTCGATGATGCCTGGTAGCCGGAGACGTTTGTTAATATGGTATCTTGGGTATCGTCTTGGGCAGCCGCCACAGTGGTGGATGACTGCGTCGGAGAAGAAGCAAGAATGCCGAGGCAGCGAGAGGTGCGACGACGGCGAGAGGGAGTGACAGCAGGGCCCGGCGAGACGGTGCGTCGCGGCTGCGTGGTGCCCTGGTGAGCGTGCGGCAGGTCGTCCAGCTGGCTCAGAAAGGACGGGTAGCCCGAGGGCGAGGAGAAATCGGCGTCGGCAAAGGCAAGGAGGTCAGAGTCCTCAAAGGGCTGCTGGGGCTGCGGCGAGGTCGCGGGCATGACGAGGGAGACGTCGTCTTGGCTATCATGGCCCCATTCAAAGGGCGCCTCGACGTCGAGATGGCGACGGTGAAAATAGGGAGTCGACGGCTGCGCGGCGGGGCTGCTGGGACTCGGCGTCTTTGACGGGGGCGAGGATGCGGTGTTGTTTGCGGGTGCCGAGTATTGTGCAGAGCGTGCAGGGCAACGGTGTCTGCCGGACGACGAGGCGAAATAGAGCGAGGGCTGCTGGAGCGGCGGCAGCAGGGCAGCTCGGCAGCTGCTGCGACGGCTCGGGGGATGGCGGACGGGACCCGAGGGGCCGTGATGGGTGGCGTGATTGGGGGATGAATCCGCCAGTGCAGTTGTCGCCATCCTACTCCTCGCCTCGGCGGGCGGGGGTGCGTCTTCGTTGTTGTGGTTGTTGAGGGGGGGCAACGGCGAGTAGGGCCTGAGGCCGCATTGTTCGCAGAGGCAGCAGGGGAGCGGGCAGCGCTGCGAGGCGTGGGAACGTGCCGGTATGTTTGTCGTGGAGATCAAAGGGAAGGGGGCGGACGACGAGGAGGGAGTTTGGAGCACCGGGGGGACGCAGCGCAAGTTGTGTGTTGAGATAGAAGTGTACTGTTTACGTGGGGCAACGCGTGATGGAGATAGAGGTACCGGCCTATCTAGGCCTGTGTTGCTGCTCGCGGCCGTGCGTCAAAGGCGAGCGTCAGGTTGCGGTTCCTCTTGCGCGTGTGGTCTTTTGGCTTACCCTGTACATGGTGGGTGTTTGGAAAGTGCCGACTTATACCTCAACAGTTGAGCATCAGTATTCGGAGGAATCGACGAGTTACATTTTTATGTATGCAAATTCACTGCGCAAATGACTTGGACCAGGTAGAGCGGCCAAGTTTTTGACTGAAGCCGAGTATGGAGCTCCTGCCGGTCATCACATTCTATAAGCAAATGGGATTATGCTGGAAGGTGCCGGCAAGTGCTCTTGCCTCTTCACGATGCAGCCAGCTCGCTTCTTCCCCAACAAGTGACAACTCGACTTAATTTTTTTTATCTCACAGTCCTCTATCAAGACGGAATTGCATTTTGACCTGCTTTAATCCTCGCTGGACAGACATTCTGATGCCGGCATCGTCACAATAGAGAGGCCACGTACAGTCCGGCATGATGATGATTGCATCTCCGGTTGGGGCTTCAACCTTTAATCGGCTTCAAACACAGCTTGCTTAGACACAAACACGCAGCACGTCGGGGTTCATGACGAGCAAAACAATCCGACACACTGGACAAAGCAGTTCGTTGGGCATTGACAACTCTCTTGAGCACCGCCTCAGAGCCCGGCACAAACGATCCGAGAGAGCACCGCCGCGTCGCCGACACGTTGCCGCCGGCAGCACAGCCTGTCACCGATGGGAGGGCAAGGGCCATTTCGTCAGCAGGCTATTCGAATCAGGAACCCTGGCCACATCACTTCACGTGGCTGCCTAGCAAGGTCTAAACCTGGTGAGGAAACGTTGGCCAGCAGGCACCGCAGCAGCAGTCGGCATACGCTACCCTCCAAGCCACGCGAGCCATAGACGCAGGGAAGCGCCGCCAGAAAGGAAGCACCGAGCAGGATGCCTCCCGAGGTGGCTCGGTGCGTCGCCCGCGGATACAGCGCGGTCACACGGTCAGCCCTAGCGTGCCGCGATCCGGACCGGCCAAATGCGAACCGGGAGCAGGGCCGGCCGATATACTAGGACAGGGCGAGCGCTAGGTTGATTGGATTTGACTTCAAAGCCATCGTTGCCTTGAAACTGAGGCTTGGCTCGACGGTCCACGTTCTGTACGCTTGGGCTTATACGTTCGACTCTCAGAGCAGGTCGGACCCGACTGCCTGTATAAGACAGCCAAACGCCGCTGACCATCATAAAACATAAACCCAATATTCATTCACAACGGAACTCATCCTCGTCCATTTTACCTTGTCAAGCCAAGAAACAAGAGACTTCAAAAACGTCATCATTGCAACGACCATGACGAGACCCCTTGACGCCTACGACGATATTGCAATTGCCACCATCGTCGTCTATTCGGCCTGCTTTGTCGGTGCCGTCTTCTTGTGCTTCAAGCATGGGCTCGCCCGATCCTCGGGATGGAGCTCCCTCATGCTCTTGAGTGTCGCTCGTCTTATTGGGTCTGCGCTGCGCCTGTCCTACGTATCGCAACCGACAAACGTGGGTTTGTACATTGGCTGGATGACGCTCAACAACATTGGCCTGGGACCCCTGATTCTCATTTTGCTGGGGCTGCTGGGGCGCGTCTTCCAATCCATCAACCGGCAGGGTCACGTTGTTGTCAAGCCGACTTACCATCGACTCACCGAGATACTCATGCTCGTGGCCATCATCCTCATCGCCGTCGGAGGCTCGCAATCCAACTATAGCTTTGACCGTGGTCAGCTGGTGATTCAGTACTCTTCCACGAGCCACGCAGGCCTCGGTCTCGCCATTGTCGTGTTGGCATTGCTCTTTGCTGAGCTGTTTCTTGCATTTCGCAACCAGGGCTATGTCGCGCAGGGCGAGCACCGCATCATTCTCGCCGTCGTCATCTCCCTACCCTTTGTCATTGTGCGCCTGATATACTCATGTCTCGTCGTCTTTGGTGGCGTGCGACCTGACGTCTGGATCTATCTGGGCATGCTCGTCATCATGGAGATGATTGTTGTGCTGATATGCGAGGTGCTAGGGTTCACGCTTGGAAAGGCTCCTCCAGCCCCGTCCAAAGAGGATCACGAGATGCTGGCTCGCGGGGGACGATGAGACCGTATGTACGCAAACGAATCACGAATCATGTTTGGATGAGCCTGTCGAGCGGTGAAAAATGGGCTGAAACCACGCTGCCATCTGCACCAGTCAACACGTCCAAAATTTGGGGGATATCTACAAGCAAAACCAAGATGCGTCCGTCCACCAGGCTTACCCTCCAAGGCGCCAGGGAAGCATTATTTGACTCCGATGTATATCCAAGCCGCTATATATCCAAGGTCAAGTCTTAAAACGCGCAGTATGGATGGAATAGGGGATGCGTCAGACGAAAAGCACAACGATACGCGGCTCACATGACGGCGCAGCAAGCCTTTTCGAGCTTGCGGAGAACCCGAGGCAGCACTCTTTCCAGCAGCTGCGCCGCGTCGTTTTGCTGATTCCCCTGCTGCGGTCCTTGATGATGAGCCGGAGGAGGCTGGTGCTGCTGCTGGTGCTGCTGATGAGGAGGCTGCTGGTGGTGCGCGCCGCCGTGATGCTGGTCGTGCTGGGGCGGCCGTGGCTCGCCGCCCTGGAGGTTGATGTATATCCTGCCGGCATTCTCCTCAGTGCGGCACTGGAGTCCTAGCTCGCGACAGAGCTGCTCGACCTTTGGCTTGATCTTCTGGACGTGGCCGGCCGAGTGGTTGCCCTTGCCGACAATGGCGTGGAGATGCGTCTGGCCGCGGGCTTGGTCGGCGCGGATGCGCTCCTCGAGGATGCGCTCGGCCTCTTCGACGAACTGGCCGTGCAGGTCAATGGCGTCGGGCTCGACGCGGCCGGGCGCGTTGTTCTCGCGAAAGATGTAGTCGGACGCCTGCCGGTTATACTCGTCCATCTTTGCGTCGTGCGCCTTGCCCTGGTTCGAGAGCTCCTTGGCGCCGGCGCCGTCGCCGTTCTTGTACGCCTGCCGCGACTGGGACACTGTCAGTCTGATATCCTCTTCCCTTGCGATTGTCTTGTTGGCGTACCCGGTCAAAGCACGAGTTGCGCTTCTCGGCCTCGGCATGCGCCATGTCGCGCAGGCGGTCGTACTCGCGCTCGACCTCGTCATTGTCGCCAGAGTGCAGAGCTGCTCGCTCCGACACGACAGAGTCAGCCATTGCCTTTTGCCATTTCATTCTGTTGCGCTTGGGGCATTGGATCGTGGGGATCTGGACGTCGCACCTCGGCCGCCCAGTCTGGTCATGGGAATCGCCATTGTTTCGGATTGGCGTCGCCCGGCGGATGAGTACGGTCGTCTCTGCTGGCTGAAGAGATCTGCAACGGAGCAAAGAGATTGTTGGCGAGTGACAATGTTGAATGACCAAACCGCGACGAGCACCGTGCGATGCGGCCTCTCGTCTCTTCCCCCCCCCCAAAAAGCTAATTAATTACGCTCGGCTGAGCTGGTGGAACCTTTCCCCCTCCAAAGGCCCCGCGGAAAAGCATGGCGCCTTTTCTTTGGGCTGACGACACTCAAACATGACACTGACGACGCCGCCATGGCATCGGGACCGGGATACCCCTTTGACATCTGACGCAAGCTTGAACGAGCATGATCAAGTGGAGGCTTGGCGGCGCGAATTTTGCAGCTCTTGTCGCGTCGTGTTGGTTCTTGGATATGGGAGGATCACTGGGATGAGATCGTTGTCGAAGGATGAGATGCAACGGCACTCTGGTATGCCCGACCATGCAAAGGAGTGGAAATGCCAGCAGACTGTACGTCCCGATGACGCAACCCCGACGGGGTCAAGATTGTGCCGTTGGAATGAGTCTTGTCGACGCATCGCTTGGCTTGCTTGGCGTCGATGATAACAACGACGGCCGCCTTTTCGACATGATCGGAGTGACTGAGGATTGCACGACATTATTATCGATGACTCTACAAACTAAAAGAATGGATAATTGCTACATTTCTGCCACGTTTGCGACGTATTGGCCTCTCGCTTGCAAAAGGCACCACAGCCGGCGCGCACACTTCGCAGAAGAGAAAACTGAATCAAACACGAATAAATCACGACAAGTGACTCCAACATGTACTACGTAGATGGCCTCGCCGGACGAACATCTTGTCCACTGTCCACCCCTCTGCAGTCTATACGATAGACGAGAAGCTATATCCGTCGCAATCTCCGTACCGTCGACTTACACCATCCATGCCTTATTCTTAGATGCCTCCCACAGACTCGACGCTGCATCAGTTGACGTGTTTGTCCATCTGGTGTCAAGATTTTGATTCGTTTTGCATTGCTGCTTCAGGTGTGTCCACGTCTGCTAGTGCACAAGAAGCCAGCAAGTTCTCGCGTGCAAAACCGTCACCAAGGAATACCCGCCATGGCGACACATCGACCCTGCGCTCTGCGCTCCCTCCACGCGGATCCTCGGGCACACCTCGAGCAGTCCACACTCTGCCCTCTTCCGCAACCCCGTGTCGCCGGCCCGTGTCGAGGACGACCAAGGCCCGAGAGCCTAGTCCCTGCCAAAGCTGATGCCCATGCCAGCCGCCCACGTCCTGTCCACGGCGGCCTCAATGGCGGCCGACAGAGCGCTCTCGCTCGACGCTCCCGCGGCGAGGGCCTGGATGTAGGCCAGCACAAATGCCTCGTACACCTCCTTCTTCATGTACTCGGGCGGGTCCGTGTACGCGACGGCCAGCTCCATGGGCTGCCGTGTTGACCATGGCAAGACGTCAGTATTTCACATTTCACCATGACGGGCCACGACGGCCCCAGCGTGCAGCGCGAACCTGCATGATGTAGTCGTAGTCGTCGACCCTCGAATTATCTCGTGGGCTCTTTTCTCCTCAGCAGCTGCTTGGGCGGAATGTCTCCTGATGAGTCGCTGCGACGGAAAAGTCAGCCTCGGTTTGAGAAAGACATGTCCCAAAGATCCAGACAGTCGCAAGAGCGCGTGAGGTGTTTCGACGAGAGAATCTGCACGACGCGCCAAGGCAACGTCACGAAAGCAACAGTCCTGGCTGATTGTCGACATAGAGTACAAGGCTTGAGGCAAGGGGGCTTCACTAAGATGAAGCAGGACTCACCGTGGACGTGAACAAGTGGTGTTGAATATGTTTGTCAAAGAGATGCAAAAGGAGCAAGAACAAGAGTTGGCGACAAGACGTCAAGACGCACGCAATATCTTCGCAGCCGTCGTTTGCACCACCAGCTGTCAGTCTCGTCAAGGGACTGAACAGCCCATGATTGCGCGCCGGTGCTTGTTGCTTGTTGAGCTGAATCACGCGCTTCTGCCTGTTCAGCGGCGAGCAGCAAACAGAGGAGCTGGCACAGGCGGAATAGTGAATTCGGCCCTGCGCTGTGTTCGTATACTCTGAAGACAGCTTCCCAGCTGCGATTCAGTCGCCAAGCGACTTGCACGGCCCATCGCAAATGCACGCTGCCGTCAATGCGCCGCGGCCTTTCTGTGCCGGTTGCCACAATCTTCTCCGGTGTTGCAAACTTTTGGCGAGTCTTTCTCTGCATCAAAGCTGTCGGGGATGAGGAAAAATGGTCAGAAGCCGCGCGCCTCACTGACGAAGCATGGCGACGGTGGCTCCAACAGCCCGAGTCTGAGCCGGCAGTGAACGTGGCGATGCCATTCTTCGACTCAACAGGATGCCGACTTTTTCGAGGACATCGAGTTCGAATAAGCGTAAAGAGGCAGCACTGGGATTGAATGCGCCGAGTGATGAAGGACACGATGGCGAGAACAGGAACGGGCCCAACAAATCGTACAGGTCGCAGGATATCATGGAATTTGAGATTGGCGGGCGAAGCTGTTGGGCCGACATGCCCAACTACGAGCATCAGGGGCGCATCGTACGAAAGTCGACGCATTACCAAATGCCAGTGGCAATTGGCAATAGGAATTGATGAAACACCATGAATTATAGAGTTTATTACCCAACGGGCTCAAAACGCACACAAGCACATCATGGCCACGAGCCGCAGTGCTTCTTTTGAAAGGCACTGGGCTTCAACAGCACGCAGCCACGAAACGATGCAGTCATGCAAATTGCTCAGCATGGGTAGACCTCGATTCGCCCCTCTTTAGAATCGTCTGATGTTTTACTGTGCAAACGTGATTGTCATGTTTCACGTCATCCGACACGTCCAACGTTATGGGGCAACAAGAGACTAGCTGGGCATGAAGGGCCTCAATCGCAAGTCGTCGTATCGCCAAAACGAGACCCGCAGACGTGACAGACCAGTGGGGACCCTACAGCGTATGCGTGGAGCAGTAGTAGAACAGAGGTTCTGGGCTGTCCTGGAGTGTAGACTCTGCCAGGGGAGGCCAAAGACGTTATGGAGCATGCAGTCAGGGCTTGCGCGATATTCTCCGCCTATGTTCTGCCACGGAGTTGCCAAGCTGTAAGTTGGTTGGCTTGTCAGGATGGTGTCAGGCTGCCCGACGAAGCCAGACGTCAAGATCGTCAGAGGAATCGAGACTGAGACGCGAGTCGTTGACCAGCCCCTGAAGGATGCGCAGGGGACTGCCTTGCTGCAAAGGGGGCGATAGGTCAAGTGGGACTTTTGCTTCCAAACCACCTTCTAGAAGACGAGCCACGCCAGTGGGACGCCGCCGCTCTCTTGAAACAGGTCATGGTGCACTCTCGAACGGATTTGAGCTGCGAAATTCGTTGCCTTGGCCTCGTTGCCGCGGGTGTCGCATGGGCGGCAAAGACGGGCGTGCCCATGTACTTAACATACTGTACTGTACGGTGCTGTAGATGAGCGATGTAGCCTCCGGCCGAAGGAGGCGAATGCAGGTCGGCCCTCGGTTACCAACCGCCAGCATACCGTACATATGCAATCGGGGCCAATCTAAGCGTGAGATTGGGATTGTCCGAAGACGGGTCAAAAGAAACAGCCTGCACATCATCCCAGCGGGCATGGCGTCGACGTCTTTGCGATTCGATTCGGCCTCGATGCTGCAGGAGTGCCTTGTGCCCGATGAGCGTGAGCACCGGGCACTGCTGTGTGTGAGTCGTCGTAAGAGACCCGAGGCGAAGGCGGGAGCTAAGCTGACGAGCGCTCGCGGCTTCTACTGCAAGGCACGACAAGCAAGATGGTGTCGTCGGCGACGGATCGCCGTCAGCCAGGCAGGCCAGGCGAGCAATGCTTGCCGTAGGCGTCGTCGCCCGTGGGTCCCGAGGTGGGCGTCGCAGAACTTCTAGAGCTTTTCTGTCCTCGTGGCAATCCTTTGCATCTCGGCGCCTTCCAGGCTGCACGCTCACGCTGCAGTGCAGGATCCCTGTCAGGAGAGACGCCCGCCTTGGCTATTGGCGTGCGACCAAAGGCGGTCCCATATGATGAAGCAGCTGCATTCGTCGCCTCGTCTGGTCCGACTTGTCTGTCGATGGAGGAGCGTGGCGTTGGCGAAGCAAACAAGGCGCAACGGCGGCCAATGCAGCGTCACATTGGGCTGACTCTCACTTGCGCCCATGCTAAGACTCGTCGCCGGTTCAAGGAGGGAGGGTGGGAGCGAATATGGCGATGCAAGGCGGAAGAGCCGGGAAATTAGAGTATCCCCTGCGGAGCACCAGATATTCGCGGCATCCGGTACGGTGCAACGCCCGTCCGCACTTTTCGGCGTCGTTTTGGCAAAGGGGCGCCGCCGCCAAAGGCTTCGGGCGTCGGCCGCCCAAGAGTCCAAGCGAGACGCAGCTTTGCTCCAGGCCGCGAGGGAAACAGACGAGTCTGGGGCCCCGAGATCGCATCGCCGTCGTGTCAAGAAAGAGCCCAATGACCGCGCCGTCTGCAGCCGGCGATTGTCGGTACCGGCAAAAGACGGGCATGTGCAGCTCCGGCGTCGTCTTTTGTACATGACACGGCAGCTCGGCTCGTCTTGCTGCTGACACAACCTGCAAAGTACAGTGCGTGACATGCTGCCTGAAAGCTTGCGCAACGGACGATTGCATGGTTCTTGGTGGCCGGCCCTGGACAGCAATCCGGCGCAGGCGAGCGCTCGACAGACAGCGAAATCTGAGGCCTGGGCATTCAAACACACAAAAATTCGAATCTGCCGGACCGGTGACAGCTCCGAGACAAGGCCGTCTTCCCGCACTCAGACCCCTTGTGCTTGTCCAAGGATGCCATCTGGACTGGGGTTGTCTCTCGTCGCCAGCGGGCTTCCTTTTTGGCGCGTCCAATTCCAACTCAGACAAGGCTGCTCACGTACAAGCGTGACCCGAGCAGCAGCAGTTCCAAGCGTCTCCGCAGAAGCAAGTCTGGGGTTTGGTTATGCCGTCGTCATGTTTTTGCCAACGAGCTGTCGAGACGCGGTGTCCGGAATGGCCATAGCTCCTCTCGCGTTCCCCGCGACAAGATGAGCGTTTTGACTCTCAGACAAGGTTCAAGAACAGAGCTGGCTGGCTGCTGGCCGGCTGGCGAAACAAGCTTTGGACGAGGCAGATGACAGATGGTCGACAATGCGCACGTAGGTAGGCAGAGGAAGGCTGGCAGATTATGACAAGATGCCCCGAGAACAGACTGGCGATCAGCATCCAAGGTCATTTCAGCGCCCGGTGCCAAAAAGGAAGCAACCACCTGCGGCCCCGTTGCCCAGCTATGGAGAGATGAGGTGGGTCCACTTGCGCTAGGACGCTCGGGTACACCGTCAGCGGCAGGTACACGGGCGATCATGAAGCATCGGTCCCCCGCGGCAAAGGATGGAAGTGACGGTACTTGATAGATAGGTTGGGTGAGGTTCCCGCTGAGATTGACGTCCAAGGCATTCGGGATGGAAAACCATGATCCGCCGACATGGGGGGTACCTGCCCAGGTACTGCGTAGAGGTACTGTACCACCTCGAGAAACAACAAGTGGGCGCCCGTTCCCGGCGATGCTGTTGACAAGACCAAGTTCAAGAAGCGCACAGGCGACATGATCCCGGCCGACACCCTCTCGGCGGAACGAGGCCCGTATAGCGAGACGGAGGAAGAGGGCTGCATGGCCGTTCGGGACAATCTGGATTGGCGCTCAGCCAACGATGTGTCCGCGAACCGGCCCTGTCCAGGGACTGGAGCCTCTTGAGCACGAACATCCAAGCAGCTAGGCAGCCTAGGGGTCAAGTCGCGGAGAGCAGCGCTTACGGCCCGGAGCTTGCCTGTTGGCTCGAGCCATGGGGCGCTTGATTGGGCGGAGCCGATGAGATGCCCTTGTCTGGCGGACAAGAGCCTGGCGGCGCTGTCGCTGGCCCTTATTGCTGGCAGATGCATGGATGGATTGATGGCCAAGGACATGAGATGAAATACAGGAGGTTCCTTAGTTTGCGCAGAAGACACGGGCAAAGCTGCACTGTGCGCCACGGGGGCAGCTCAGGATGGGTCGAGGCGCACACAGCCCCGGCCGCCACAGTGCGACGTTGGTGCGCCCCCGTCGCGGGCCCTGGGCGACCCCCGTCCGTTGACGGAAACCCCAGGGGCCGGTGGCGGTCCGCTAACAAGAATTGCCCGGCGGATGCGCGTGTGGAGCGTAGCGCAACCGGTTTTCCTTGGAAGCCATCCATTCGTTGCGCGCGCGCGCGACCTGCATGCGAGACGACGGCCTCTGCAACCAAGCCTCGGCAGAGCATCAATCTCTGTCGACAAGAGCGCCCAAGGTCAATCAAGGCGTGCTGTCCAGCTGCCTGGCAACCTAGCTGTCCTCTGCAGTCCGAGCCGTCGCCGCTAGAGTGGCCCCCGTCACTTCTCCCGCAGGGGAGCATGGGAGCTCCTTGCTGATTTCTTCTGGCCCGTACGGGGGCTACCGACAGTTACATGGGGTGCGCCGTAGGCATCACGTAAAGTGCCGCGAGTGAAGCGGCAGAGGAGGTACCGCTTGGTGGTCACGTAGGTAGATGCCCCCCGGTTCTAAGCTGCAGCAGCATTTGATCTCGCTTGGGCCCAGCGCCGCCGCCAGTCCAGGTACCCGTACCGCCCACGCCAAGGTACCTCGCACCGCCAGTTGCCCGCCCCCAACGCCCGCGTCGCTGCTGTGCGATAGGTACCCCCGACCGCCTGTCAGCCGGTGGCTCCATCCACCCAAACCCACCAAGGCTCGCCCGGTACCTCCCATCTCCCATGGCCGACCTAGGCCAGAATCGTACCGCCGCTGGGACTCACTTTTCCCAGCCCTTTCTCTTTTCCCTCCTCCGCACCCCCCGTCCTCTCGTGTCTTGTCGCCGACGAGACGGTTTCACGCCCACGCCCGCCGCCCTTGCTGTCGCCTGGCATCTCGTCCATCGTCGCGGCCTTCGGAATCCGACTTCGACACCGCCTTCGACTCCCTCTGTCTCTCACAAACCATATCGCTATTGCGTCGTCGAGCTGCAGAGCTCCCAGTCCGCAGCCCTAGGCTTCAGGTATGCCTGCCTCTCCTTTCCCGCCGCCTACGAGGCGCGCAATCGTACACGCATCTTCGACCCTTCGCTTGATGCTTGGACTCAATGGACTCGGCGAAAACGACCAGGGCAAGGCGTGATTTACCTCATGCTCTTCACCCGTCGTCCATTTCACGCCATTACCATGCCGCGACGTTGCCGTGGCGCCTCTCTCCCTTGGTTACGTTACCCCTTTTACTGACTCCGCCTTCGCAGCAGTTTGGACGCCCCCCGGGACTAATCAAGTCCACATTCACGACCTCCTCACTCGACAAGACACTCATTTGCAAAGCTCGGCCGGCCTTTCGGTCGCCAAACTCACGTCACAATGGGTTGCGGAATGAGCACGGAGGAGAAGGAGGGCAAGGCCCGCAACGAGGAGATTGAGAACCAGTTGAAGCGCGATAAGATGATGCAACGCAACGAGATCAAGATGCTGCTACTGGGTACGTCCAAGGCAACTGTTCATTGGCACTCGATTCGCCCTTCTGACAACGACAGGTGCTGGTGAATCGGGCAAGTCGACCATTCTGAAGCAAATGAAGCTTATCCACGAGGGCGGCTACTCGCGCGACGAGCGGGAATCCTTCAAGGAAATCATCTTCAGCAACACGGTTCAATCGATGCGCGTCATTCTCGAGGCCATGGAGTCTCTCGAGCTACCCCTCGAGGACCAACGCATGGAGTATCACGTCCAGACGATCTTCATGCAGCCCGCCCAAATCGAGGGCGACGTCCTGCCTCCAGAGGTCGGCGGCGCCATTGAGGCATTATGGAAAGACCGAGGCGTGCAAGAGTGTTTCAAGCGCTCTCGCGAGTATCAACTCAACGACTCGGCTAGATAGTACGTCGTCGAGCTCTTCAACCAGACCGTCTCTAACCTCGAATAGCTACTTTGACAACATCTCTCGGATCGCGGCTCCGGACTATATGCCCAACGATCAAGATGTGCTGCGATCGCGTGTCAAGACGACGGGTATTACCGAGACGACCTTCATCATTGGCGACCTCACCTACCGCATGTTCGATGTCGGTGGCCAAAGATCAGAGCGAAAGAAGTGGATCCACTGTTTCGAGAATGTCACAACGATCCTCTTCTTGGTCGCCATTTCCGAGTACGATCAGCTACTCTTCGAAGACGAGACGGTCAACCGTATGCAAGAAGCCTTGACTCTGTTCGACTCCATCTGCAACTCAAGATGGTTCATCAAGACGTCCATTATTCTCTTCCTGAACAAAATCGACAGGTTCAAGGAGAAGTTACCCGTCAGCCCCATGAAGAACTATTTCCCCGATTACGAAGGCGGCGACGATTACGCTGCGGCCTGCGACTACATCCTCAACCGGTTCGTAAGCCTCAACCAACACGAAACGAAGCAAATCTATACGCACTTTACGTGTGCCACGGATACCACGCAGATCCGCTTCGTCATGGCGGCAGTCAATGGCAAGTTGCCCGTTCTTTTGTCGAAATGCCCAAGCTAACCTCTTGCAGACATCATTATCCAAGAGAACCTCAGGCTGTGCGGTCTGATTTAGAAGCTCCTGCGTTTTAGTTTTTGCTTTCCTGTTCACCACGAATACCCTCCATCTCGGTAACGACCACTCGGAAGGGCCACAGACACATGGCTCATGAATTTTCCATTGTACACCTATCAGCGCCAAGGGACTCGTCCCTGACATCTCGATCCCGGCCTCTCGAAGCGCCGCATCGGTCCACGACCCCGGTTGATGTTGGCCGTCTCTTCAGGCTGGGAACGGGCGAAGCACGCTGTACTACCACATGATTTCACGGAACTAGGGAAGACCGGACCACTGCGCGGCGAACGGGGCAGGGATGGCGAGCATGCCGTCGGCAGGTGGGACGTGGAAGCCATCGCATCCGGCAGGACGATGCGATGGAGACGGTCATCTACTTTGTTTAATTATGAAAAGCTCCCTTTTCTTCCTCCTTTTTTTTTTTTTGCTACTCTTCAACCTGCGGTGTGCGTTGTTAGCTGTTGGCCTTCTGATACATATTTGTCAATGGAGATGTTACGCCATGTACGCAAGAGGCGCAGGTAGTGAGGATGAGGAGAATGTTAGGGCTCTGTCGGCACCGGCTTGTCGGGGCATAGCTAGCAAGATATCAGGATTGCCTCTGTGAATCTTCCTTTTTGGTGACCATGGCAGTGAATTATACACGCACAACAGACTTTATACCCTAGACTTTGCCTGTACCAAGGTCCCTGATCTACGGCTTTCGGAAAGTTACGAAACAGGGGACATGTCAACTCGGTTGCGCGTTGACCGATCCGACAACAAGGGTCTAGATTCACGGGGTCTCGAGCTTAATCGCGTCTCATGCTCAACCGCGTCTCCCGGCCCTTACTTTACTCTGGACACTGGGGGCTGCCTGATGAGCTTGCTTGCATCATGACCTGGGATGCTGGGCTGTTGGTTCAACTCGTAAGAGTTGACTTACGACATGCATCCTTCACCTTCACAATGATCCAAGTACTTTGTAAATGTCAACCTCTGTATTCCATGCTGAGCCTAAGCTACGACACGCCGCGAATACCGAGCCAAGTAAGATCCAGGGCCTAAAGACAGAAAACCGTACCGCCATCATCCAGCCACTCTGTCGACGCGGCAGGGCCCATGCTCCTGCCGTCGCCTTTGTGTGTGTGCCGAGCAAGCGAAAAATCAAAGTAAACAGACGAAAGCAAGAAGAAAAAGTCACTCTCGAAAAAACGCCCTCATAAGCCAGATTCAGACACTTTCCTTCAACTTTTGTTCCCCTCTGTACCACTCGTTTTGGTTCCCGTGGGATACCGGTATTCGACACACGTTGGGTGCCACATTGCAGAGAGTAAAAGGGTGTTGAACAGTGCTCACTTTTTTTTGATGGTTTGTATTTTTGAAGTTTTTTTGGTTGGTTGCTTTTGGTGGACATGTTTGATGTGGCAGAGACAGCCGGGACAAAGGGTATTGGGGTATCGTGCCAGTGAGACTTGCAAAGAAGATGAAATCGAAAACATTCGTGAGGAAAGAAATGAGAAGAGAACGCCTGGATCTTGGGCTCGGCTGCGCGTGCTGGTTCTTGAGAGGTTGATTGTGTTGTTGGGAGTGCGAGGCTCCCAGGGGCTGACTGCTTGAGCAGTGGGCAAGCGTTAAGCCCCGACGAGAACGAGTCTCTAGTTGCCGTTCTGGAGGCCCGAATGGTCCGGTGATGGGATAGGCGATGAGCCGACATCACGCATGAGGGCGCGAGGTTCCACGGACGACGGGATGGGCGACGAGCCGACGTCACGCGTGAGGGCGCGAGCGGCCTGTTCTTCTGCCATGCTCTCCGGGCTGCGTACGAAGTCGTCATACTCGGCGATTCTCAAGCCGAGTTCCCCAGCGGCGGACTCGATCCTCGCAATCAGACGGTAGCTGAGGGTGCCGTTGGAGGGACCGTGGCGGCCGCGGCTGATGGCGCGGGCAGCGATGGTGGCCAGGCGCCGCTGGGCAATGTCGTTGCCGTACATGGTGTTCAGGTTGACGCCGCGGCCGGAGCTGGGGGAGGGCGAGTTGTAGGCCCGGCGGTAGGTCGAGGGCGTCCGCGGCGTGTGTTGCTCGCGAGACGCGCCGGTGGGAGTGGTGTTGTTTTGCTGAGCCAAAGACTGCAGAGCAGGGGGGGCCGCAGCAATGGGAGACTGAGCAAGGGGAGCCGCAGTAATGAGAGACTGAGCAGTGGGTTGCTGAGCCAAAGGCTGCTGAGCAGGCTGGTACCCGACCGCCTGCTGAAGAGATTGCTGATAGCCAGGCTGTTGGACATGCTGCTCGTAGACAGGTTGCTGGATAGGCTGCTGGTGGCCAGGTTGCTGAAGGGTTTGCTGAGCCAATGGCTGTTGCTGGTAGCCAGACTGCTGAAAGGTTTGCTGAGCCAAAGGCTGCTGCTGGTAGCCAGGTTGCTGAGGAGTTTGCTGAGCCAATGGCTGTTGCTGGTAGCTAGGCTGCTGAAAGGTTTGCTGAGCCAAAGGCTGCTGGTAGCCAGGTTGCTGAGGAGTTTGCTGAGCCAATGGCTGTTGCTGGTAGCTAGGCTGCTGAAAGGTTTGCTGAGCCAAAGGCTGCTGGTAGCCAGGTTGCTGAGGAGTTTGCTGAGCCAATGGCTGTTGCTGGTAGCTAGGCTGCTGAAAGGTTTGCTGAGCCAAAGGCTGCTGGTAGCCAGGTTGCTGAGGAGTTTGCTGAGGCAAAGACTGCTGCCGATTGGGTGAAGACTGTTCCGCCTTGGCGACGTTGTTGTCTGCGAAGCGAAGTGTGAGTCCCATGGTTGCTGACGGTTATAACGAGAGTTGTTTTCGTGCTGATGCGTGGAGTGGATGATGAAAGAGATGTTAAGGTAAGAGAGAAGAGTGCAGATGTGTAGATGTAGAGTTGTGATGCAGTTGTGTTGTTGTGTTGTTGTTGTTGAAGTGTGAGGCGTCAAGTGTTGAGGTAGGAGGAAGGAGGGAAAACAAGACAGGATCGGGCTTGTGGAAAGAGACGCGAATAAATAGGTAGGGCTTGGAGAGGGACAGAGAGAACAGGGACAGAGCACTTACCGTGAAAAGTACAACGGGCACCACTGGCGTTGAACCAGCAGTTGGAACAGCTGCCGCACAGCTGTCCCTCGTAGACGACGCACTGAGTCCAGGGGCCGTGTCCCTTGGAACAGTTCTTGCAGGGCTGGGCAGCGACCTTGCCAGTGATGTGGGCCAAGGCCGCCTCGACGTTGCTGCGCCGCTTCATGTTGAGGACCTGGTCCTCTCGACGCTTGATAAGGTCGCGCTCGGCATTCTCGTCGGCGAGCTTGCGACAGAGGACGCTTTCGAACTTGACGTCGCTGTAGATGCTTCGGATCGCCTCTCGCCCGGTGCGTTGTTCGGCATCTTCGGCGCCAGAGGCGTCGACGTCGTGCTCCGAGGCAGCACGCGCGGCATTGGGCGTCTCCTGAGCCGCTGGCTGGACAGAGACGTTGGCCTCGACTGGTTCGGGGCCCGCCGCGGCGGTTGACTTTGAAGGTGCATTTACAGGCACTGGAGAAGCTTGGGCGACAGGTGAAGCCTGCTCGACCCTCTCGACGACTTGGTTGACAGCCATGGCGTTGTCGTCGATGGGCGAGTTTTGCAAGTATTGGATGACGCCGGCAAGCAGCTGTGCATCGTCCTCGACCGGCGCGGGAGCTTCGACCTGTGCAGGCGCTTCGACCGGCGCAGGCGCTTCGACCGGTGCAGGAGCTTCGACCGGCGCAGGAGCTGGAGCGGGATCCGCTTCGAGTTCAAAGAAAGGTTGTTCAGGATCGAAATCTTGATTTACCCAATTGAGGAAGCCGTCGTCCTCCTCGATTCCCTGGTAGACGACGTCTCCTGGGGCGTCGAGGGCTCCGGCGTTAGGATCTGCGCGCAACGGCGAGAAGCGATCAAGTTGCTCGTTGCTTTCGAGAGCGGCAGATTCAATTGCCGAATTGAGATTCTCATCCCATGGAGGAAGACAAGCGTCTTGCTGAGGTTGCACATGCTCGGGTTCAGCCTGCTGAACCAGATTCTGAAGACGCTCTCGGGCACCTG
Organism: Hirsutella minnesotensis 3608; assembly: GCA_000956045.1. Classification (NCBI taxonomy): domain Eukaryota; kingdom Fungi; phylum Ascomycota; class Sordariomycetes; order Hypocreales; family Ophiocordycipitaceae; genus Hirsutella; species Hirsutella minnesotensis. The sequence continues at coordinate 260,298 of KQ030541.1, read as the reverse complement.
GCGAGAGCGACGAGCGCCGGCTGGCACTTGCAGACTTGTTGACCCGGTTGGGTGAAGCGCTTTTACCCCGGCCAGTCATGCTGGAATGATAAAAAGAGGCAGCCAGCTGCCTGTAAGTGGGATATAAAGGTATAAACTGCGAAGAAGAGTGTTTGGAACGGGTGGTCGAGCCAGCGAACACTTGGAGGAAGGTGATGTTGAAGATTAAAGATCAGCTGGATTCAACTGCAAGGCCGATGCCCAGCTCTTTATACCAAGGCCAGCAGCGATGCTGTCGACAACTATCAATACTCGTTCGCAAGCCATTGTCTATTCAACTGCGCAATTGGCTGTTCTGATTGGCCAATTCCAAGTCGCAACTTGCTCAATGGCCTGTTCACTGCTCTCAATGGCAACGATACACTGAACACGGCGCTGCAGAATTTTCGCGCGCAAGTTTTGACAATAGTCTTTTCAATGAATTGAGCGCCATAAGCCTTGAGTTTCACAGGTCAGCGAAGTTCAGTCACGAAGGCAACCATTGCATGAGGTTGAAAGTGATACCTTCAAATGTCTTTTCCCACACAACAACTCAAACGCGTGATTGTTGCAAAGGTCTTGAACCCCGACTATTGTGAATTCGAATTCCACATGTCACCGCCTCTCCCCTCTGTCAAGTCTTTCCACTGCTGCGCAAACTCGCGCAATCCGCCCCCGCCCGACATGCTGGCGTCGACAACCTCCTTGGGCAGCTTGTGTGCCGAGTACTGTGGCGAGCTGAAGTTGAAGGCGGCAGGATCATCTCGCTCAATGAGCCTCAGTTCCGGCACAATATTCGGGTCGTACTCGGCGTTGCTTTCCTCAACCTCATCGTCGTCGCCGCTGCCATCGGGGCCAGCCTCGGCGGCTGATGAGCCGTACAGCGGAGCCGCCACCTCCATGTCCAGCAGCTCCCTCCATGAAAACAGTAGAGTATCAGTCCGAGGCGCCCAGGGATTAATGTCCATCAGCCGGACCTTGCCCAGCCCGTCATCCGCCACCGGGTCCTCTGGGATATAAACATCAAAGGTGAAGCTCGCGTCTGGAAATGAGAGCCGCAATGTATTTCGGAAGAATCTATGAATTTTCTTCCAGATGTGGGGCCTCAGGCCGGTCAAGAATCCGTAGTAATTCAAATCACGCTGTGAGATGCCAAGGAGCGACCTGTGCTTCACGAAGCAGCGGAATTCAAGAGCTACGTGCGGCGTGAAGAAGGGCCGCAGGACGAGGACGGGTGCCAGAGGCCGGGACGGCGGAGCCGGCGTACATCCGTCAAACGCATGGGCAAGACCATGCGATACAAAGGACGACGACTTGAGCAAGAGGTAGATGTCGTTGGGCGATGTGCACTTGAGAGTATTCTGGTGCGGCGATATCCACTTGGCGTCCTTGGGTGAAGACCAGTTGAGCTTCGGGGCTACGGCACCGCCCAGTTCATCGATTGTCTTTTTGATGAGCTCGTGTGTCTCTGGGAACCTCTTGTTGGGTGGCAAGCGAGGCTCTTCCTCATCTTCGGACGAGTCGTCTTGGCTATCCTCGCAAATTCTTGAGACGGTGGGCGTCTGCCATTCCTCCTCATCTCGGCCTGCCTCGTCCTCGTCAGCCAAGACAATGCTGTCTTCTTGCAGGTATGACACGACGCTTGCCGGCAGAGGGATGATGCGAGACTTGAGACAGGAGCTTCGATATTTGGGGAACCAGGCGTCGTATGAGCAGTTCTGGATATGGTCTTTGGTGACGGCCGGAAACACGAGCTCCTCTTGTTGAATATCTGCCGCTGGGAGATGAGGCATGATTACCGTATTTGGAGGATTACTTGGCAGAAAATATCAGTATTCGACAGACGAGAATTGGTCAAATTTATCGTCCTTTTGACGGCCAGCTAATTTCATGACTGCAAAGTACAAAATCGTCAGACTCGGGCGGCAACTTTGCAAGACCCCTCGCTTATCGGTTCTGCCACTCCTTATCAGTGGAATAATTTCCCACCGCCTACTTAGTTCTGCGCAAGTAGCGTCATTCCCGACGTCGCTCGTCAACCTTGTTCAACGACGGCGAGCTTCGCAACTGACATCAGTCTCTCTTCCCTTTGATTGACTGCTTGAAAATGTCGGACAATGTCGGGCTTTCCACTCCGCGTGGCAGCGGAACCTCTGGCTACGTCCAACGCAACCTGGCGCACATGAAGCCGCGCGACTACGGCGCACCCTATCCCAAAGACTTGGACAGCCTGCGTCACAAGCAGCGCCAACCCGACAAGGGCATTCTCGAGCACGACCGGAAACGACAGATTGAGGTCAAGGTGTTTGAATTGAGAGATCAGTTGGAGGAGGAGGAGTAGGCGCCCTCAAGTCCATTCACGTTATGCTGCTGACCATGCATAGAGTCGATGAAGAAGAGATAGAGCGTCGATGCGATGAACTACGCGACAAATTGACGGCAGATTCAAAATCGACCGACAAGAGTGGTGGCGGACGCAGGACTTTCAAAGAACATCAGGTTCACGAAATGGCAGACGCCAAGATCCAGGAGAGCGAACGACTACGGAGAGCACTCAAGATTAGCTCCGACTACGAAGAGGGAAGCCACTGGAAGCGACAAGAGGAGCGGCTTCGCGGCGCGCTGGAAAACGACAAGGATGGCAAGGAATAGGTGGGATAGGGTGAGGATGATCCGGCCGGGCTCAGCGCCGCTACATGATACCCAAAATCGGCCATGAGTGTTGACCTTTCAGACCGTCTTCCGGAGGTACAGCCCGTTTCTGTGTGGGGCTTGCTCAGCTCAGGTCTGCTCTGCACGCTCTTTGAAAGTCTTATCGCGGACGAAGCACGGCGCAAAACTCCACCTTCGAGATTACGAACAGAACGAAACACGGTACACTCTCACGAAGTACTTGAACGCAAGCCAACTGGATGAACGGTTTATTGATACGAGGTCCAGCCCCTGCAACTAGGGAAAAGGGCACCACGAATCGAGCTAAATTGGAGCACGGAAAAGCTTCAGAGTTGATTCACAGAGAAGTTGCTGAGCAGGGCATTTCTGCCATACGCAATGGCCAGCAGTGCTGCGACGCGCCTAGATGCGGTATTGTTGCCTGTCTGGTGTAACTCATAGTTGCCAAATGAGTTTGTTACTCGAGCCCTGTAGAGCAACGCTTTACAACGCTCTACAACATGAGAATACGAAAAGGATATCTTGGAAAGTCTAGGCTGTTACCAGATTTTGATCTGTATATATTTCCTTATTAGTTTTCGAGCGAGTGCACGTAAGATGTGAACATTGCTGCAATCCTTTCCTAGTTGCAGCCACCGCGAATCATCCCCCATGCGCTTACCCTGTACCAGCCAGTAAACGCGAACGCCACAATCAACTGATTCCTTCGAAGGGTTTTTCCCTGCCGCCACCCCTCGGCCGGTTTCCTTTCCTCGGTGCAATGAGGATGGATATAAAGCTCTGGTAGCTTTGGCAGAGGGGATGAGAGAATTCTGACCGGTGAAAACCAAGGGTTGACCACATCTGCCCAAAATTTCCCGCTGACGGGTGAGGGCCACGAACGAAATGCGCCTTGAGCCGTCGAAATGCTGGATGAGCTGACTGGACGGCTGTTGCGGGGAGGATCTACCGGGACACTTGTACTGACATCTTGCGATGTACTTTAGTGGCGTCTACAGCAGAGACAACTGCCCGTGGACAGGTGTCGTTATGTGAAACCATGTGGCCTTTGCAAGGGAAACTGGTTCATCTTGTCAGGTAGCGGTCGGGAAAAGTTAGTTTAGCTCAGCACGTCCTGTGCTCCGATAGGAGACCTGAGCGACTGAAGTCGCTGGACGGAAAATACACACACACACACACACACGCCACAATCAATACCAGCCGCTTCCAGCTTATCGATAAAGCTGCACGCAACGCCAACATGTCACTTGCAGCGCCACAATCTACATGCGCATTGCGATGCCAGCGCAATCATCTTCTTGCAAGTCCTGATTCCGTCACCATCATCGACAACGACATGGCTCTCATGACGCAAGGAATTCTAGCAGCTCAAAGTCCTGGAAAAAGCCAAGATGTCGAATTTGTCCAACTGTCGCAACTAGTCTCCAGGCTGCACTCAAACGTCCTCCATCCAACCCCCGATCGCGAACGACGGTTACGAACGAGCGAGTACGAGCGAGCGCGAGTCGAAGCGGTATGCAAAAACAGGGATGTCTACTTTCAAGAGGCTTACGCGCGCTGCAGAATATACAGAATGCGCTGTCGCTTCTGCAAAAACTCGAACAAGATGCGACGCGGATAAAGGCCCCGGCGCAGAGACACGAGAGGCAGGAAGCCTTGCACGCTCGAAGAGACACTCTGGACACTCTTCTGGATCGGCTGCAAGACCTGCGGCATGTGCGTCAGACAGGAGTTCGGATGAAAGTCTCCGCTGACGTGGGTGCTAGATTGCTATGGACGAGGAAGAGGATACCTCGGACGAGGAAGACCTGCTGGGCGAAATCGTACCGACTCCTAGCGAAAGCGCCCCATCAATAGCTGCCGAAGCACAACAAGACGATGAGCGCCCAGAAGAAGCACCGGAAGAAGTGCTACCCGATCCGCCGCCGCCGCCTCAGCCCGTCAGCCAGAGACCCGTGACGCCGACACCCGTCAAAGACGACCAAATCTCCCCAAAGACACCCATCTTCCCCTTGAATCCCCCAACGCAAATCATGCAGGACCTGCGCGGCCGCAGGGCGAACTCTGTGGCGCCACCATTGTCCCCAGACGCGTCCTACTCCACAGCCCGAGCGTCCCTTTTCGGGGGCCGAGCCAAGTCCACCACGGCGCAGACTTCGACGGCGACGGCCGAGGCCATTCTCGACCAGCAGCGTGCCGAGCAGGACGCGCTGTCGAGCTCCATCCTGCAGATGGCGGGCGCCCTCAAGGCGAGCTCGCAGCGCTTCTCGTCGACGCTCGAGGCCGACAAGGAGGTGCTGGGCCGTGCCGGCGAGGGCATCGACAAGACGGAGCAGAGCATGGACGCGGCGCGGGGACGCATGGGCGCGCTGAGGAGAATGACCGAGGGCAAGGGGTGGTGGGGGCGCATGATTTTGTTCGCGTGGGTGTACGGCCTCATGCTAGGGCTTGTCCTGCTGGTATTTGTGATGCCGAAACTACGGTTTTGAATGTATGCGGGACGCGACGCGCCTATGTCGAAATGCTTGACGAAGTGTAGAGTATTGGAGTTGATGTTGGGGGTAAGCGTCTTTTTAATTTGCCTTCAAACCGCGGAGAATCTGCTTGATACATGTGTCCTGAAATGTCCCTCGTCAAATTTCATCTTCGTTACCGCTTCGAACTTCTCCTGCCTTGAAAGATCAAGCTCATGCACTCATCGGTTCCCATTCATTGTGCGCCATCGAACTGACGACTTTGATGCTCTTGGCCGCGTCAAGTTCTGTTTCCAGCCGCCAATCAATGATTCTGTGCCGGGTTCGCAGCGACCAAATCATTCATCTCCTCCTCAATTTCCTCGACCGTCCGCAGCAGCTCGGGAGCGTCGTCGTGTGCGCAAGCCGGCGTCTCGTCCGCCGCATCATCGGCCCCGCAATCCGACGTCCAACTACCGGGACTTGCCGTCTTGGCGTCCGTCGGCGGCCCCACTTGCTCGGTCTCGACGGGCACATCAACCGGCGGCGTCGGCATGCCGCGAAGCTGGGCGTTCGCCTCGCGACAGTAGTCGTAGCTGAAGCGCAGCCGACGCCCGACGGGCTTGCCACCAGTCTAACACTCGACCGTTAGTCGCCGCCCCGTGACAAGCTCATCATCGCCACAAATGGACCGTTAGCCCAAGAAGAAGCAAAATGTCACTCTTACCGGAGGTGTATACTGAAAGAACGACTTGGGTGTTGTCTTCTCCAAGAGCACGCGATCCTGCCACTCGATACCCGTCTTGAGGCGAAAGAAGTGCATAAAGTGGTCCATCTCGCGACGCCACTTGCCCGAGCAGCAGCTCCAGCGATGGTACTTTGGCCGCGAGTCCCCTTTGCGCTTGAGGAACTTTGCCGTGAACCAGTACAGGTGCGGCTTGGCATTTGACTCCCACAACTTTAATACACCCCCAAAAGGTTAGACGGACGAGCGTTAGCAGACGGAGAAAGATGGGTGGGTGTCTTACGCATAGAGTGAAGCGCTCTTTCGGTTCGCCAGATTCTGTCTCGCGCACAATGTCGACCTGGTACGGGAATAGCTCGCGGTCCCTATAGATGTGGTAAAAGTCTAAAAACAAGGCCAGGTAAGGATCTGGCCGAGACGGACGGGAGGACGGGAAAGGGCACGCACTCGTATTGACAAACTTGTCGCCCTCGCGGATACCTCGCTCGATTCGGGCCCGCTCCCGCTGCGCGGCGAGCTTCTTGGCCGCAATACTTCGCATCGAGTACTCGGCCTCGGCCTGCTTCTTCTCATAGACGGTCGAGAACTCGAACCAGTCATAGTGGACAATGTGGAAGCGCTTGCCGCGCTTGAGGGCCTCCTTGACTGTCGTAGCGCCGTCGTCAGCCCCGACAATCGTCAACTTTGCGCAATCGTGGCCCTCGAGAGAGAGAGCGCATGGCCAGTCGAGCCACATCGCTTCTGCCTTACCTCGCGGGACCTTGGTGTTGAACTGCTCGCGAGTGCACAGCAGGTGCGTCACGGTTTCGTCAAAGTCTTCGGTAAAGACGCCGCGGCGAAGGCTTGTCCACTGCTTGAGGTTCTGCACGGTGAGTTGCCCCGGCAGAGGGCCTGCGGCGGCGATGACGCGGTCACGAAAGATTTGGCGAGGCATGGTTGAATGGTTTCTAAGTGCCTTGAAGGATGGGGAGATTATCGGGTTGCTTGAGCTGCGTAGCTGAACTGGTAATGGAAAAGTGAAGAGGGATGGGGAATAGTCAAGAGAAACAGGCAATAGTGAAGAGTAACAGGGAATGTTGAAGAGCGAAGAGGGAAAGGCACAGGCAGCCTCGGGAGCTGCGACTTGCACCGCCAAGAGAAGGCGGATGAGAGAGTGCTGCTGCTGGGCGCATAGAGGACACGGTCCTGGAGAGAACTCGGAAAACAAGTGGAAAGCCGTGTTAAGGCTCGACTGATCCGAATCAAGAGCCTCTAGCCTCTCCAAGTTGGAGCACAAGGACAGCACGCATATCATCAAAACTAAGGCGCTCAGATTCTATCGATCGACTAGCTGTTACGAAATTCACCATGCCGCTCCAAAAGGGTTAACAACACTACCTGATGTTCTTGGCAGCCTTGATGAATGAGCTGATTCTGGTCAAGCTCTGCTTCCCTCCTTCTTCGACGCCACTGCTCACGTCGACTCCAATGACGCGATCGCTGAGGCTCCCCAGTGCGTTGACGGCCTCGGCCACGTTATCTGGGTTTAGGCCGCCGGCCAGGAATATCCGAAGGTCTGCATCCTTTTCCAACGCCGCCTTAACGCTCGACACGTCAAGTAGCTTGCCCGAACCCGAGCCCGAGTCGAGAAGTGGTATCGTATGATAGCCACGCGAGCCGATGCCGACCTGACCGGGCTTGAAGCAGCGAATGACAGGAACTGGGATGGCCTTGGCCCATTCGAGCGGCTCGTCTCCGTGCAACTGGACCAGGTCCAAACTGTAGAGCCTCTGCTTCTCCAGCACCTCTGCGAGAGGCTGGTTTTGGAAAATGCCAACGAGGCGCGGTCTTGGGCTATCGAGGCGGGCCGCAGCTGCGGCAAAGTAGTCCGTGGCGCCGCTGCTGGAGATTTGCGGCTCGCCCCTTGCGTCAAGCACGCCCGTGTACGAGTGTATCGTTTGAGAAATTGCCAATGCCGTCTCGTGCGTAATGCATCGCTTTGCACTAGGCACCAGACATATACCAACAAAGTCTGCGTGCGATTCAATGGCCTCATGTGCCGCTTCGACCGTTCGGGTACCACATATCTTGACAAAGAGAGGCTTCGGGGGGTGTTGAGCGGCGGCGGGCTTCGCACCCGAGCAAAGCTCGCTGATGAAGACGCTCGCGTCAGGTGCCCGCATGATGGCCTCTCCGACGAGCACGGCGTTGACTCCGTCGTTCTTATTCATCAAAACGTCCTCGTAGGTGTTGATTCCGCTGAGAGCGCAGATGAGGGTATGCCCAGGGACCATCTTTCTTAGTCGACCCGTCGTGTCGAGGTCCACCTCGAAGCTCTCCAGGTTGCGGTTGTTGACTCCAATGACCTTCGAGCCCAGATTGACTGCAATCGTCATTTCCTCGGCGTTTTGCACCTCGACCAATGGCTCCATTCCGAGAGACACTGAATATTTGTACAGGCGCTCTAGCAACTCGACGTCGAGCATCTTGACAATGAGCAAGATCGTGTCTGCGCCTGCCAATCTCGCCTCCAGGATCTGATATTCGTCAAAGATGAACTCTTTGCGCAGAACGGCTGGTCGGTTTGGCATCCCGTCTAGGACCTGTCGCACAGCCCGCAAGTCTTCAATGCTGCCCTTGAACCACTCTGGCTCGGTGAGGACAGAGATGACGCTGGCACCAGCCAGAGCGTACTTGTGCGCCTGCGTGGGGGCATTGATGTCGAGCGCAAACACTCCCTTGGAAGGAGAGGCGCGTTTAATCTCGGCCATGAGTGCAACGTCGAATGGAGTTTGTCGCAAGCGATTGACGAACGGTACAAGCGGAGGGGCTGCATTCAAGTTATAAGCGGCCTCCAAGTCGGCCATTCTCTGCGATGGGATTTCCTTTTGAAGGGCAACTGCGGCCTTCCGGCTAGTGTAAATCCTCTGGAGAATGTTGTTGCTCTTGGGTTTACCCTGCGCGCCAGAACCGTTGGCCAATGCTGCCTTTTGCAAGCGCGAGTTTTCTTCCCAAGTGCCCCCCTGCATGTGCAGAAAGTTTTGAATCATCTTCCGACCATGAGCAGTCAGGATGCTCTCTGGGTGAAATTGGACTCCTTCCATTGCAAACGTCTTGTGTCGGATGCCCTGAATGATGCCAGGAAGGCCTTCTGCGTTGGCCACCCACGAGGTAATCTCGAGACAGTCAGGCAAGGTGACGTGGGTGCCCGCCAGAGAGTGATACCTCGTAACCGGAAGACCTTGCTCGAGACCGGCGAATACGCCCTTGGAGTCGTGAGTCAAGGGAGAAGTCTTGCCGTGAAGCCACTCTCCTGCCGAATTTACATCGCCGCCGTAGACATCAAACATGCATTGCCTAGAGAGCGTGAGTATGGACCAATCGTAAAGGAGTTGACGTCTTACAAGCCCATGCAGACACCAAAGATGGGAATTTTGCCAGCGAAATGACGAATGGCATCGCGGCTGATGCCAGAGTCGGTGGCAGGATGACCGGGACCGGGGCTGATGATGAGTTGGGTTGGCTTCTTGTGGATGAGCTCCTCCAGCGTTATCTCATCGTTTCTGAACACGTGAACAGTGGCACCCTCGAGAACCAGGTACTGATAGATGTTCCAGGTAAAGGAGTCGTAATTATCTATGAGGATCAGGTTGGAAGCTGTCGGGACGGGAGGAGATGGTTCGGGCTGGTGAGGCGAGTGATCTATGATTCCGAGAGTGGAAGGCATTTTCAAGGTTCTCGTGAAGAAAATGCTCTATGAAAGTAAGTTGAAATCCGACAATCTGACCGACGATGGGCAATGGCCGACTATAAATAAAGCGACCTTGGTCAAGGATCGCATGCATTCGCCCAGCGCTCGGGTGAGTCAAGAATGAGTTCCGAGGGACAGCGTGAGCCAAGCCGATAGCTCGCAGGATGCTGACGTACTGTGCTCGTAGGGTGCAGATGGCAGGTGTAATACAGTGCTTTGTACAGTGATTAAATCTGACTAAGCGCTGACAGTCGGAGTTTCGGCACTCGCCGCGACTGAGCTTCCTTACTGTAGGTGCGTGTACAAGATACTTTGCACCTGCATGATGGCCAAGCACTTGGTCGGTTGAATGTCGGCACCTGGAGCTCCATCTAAAAAGTTGCTGCAACCAACAATGAGCTCCATACACCAGCGGCTGACGATGCTGGCACGCCGTTGAAGCGCGTCCACGCCCCGTTTTCTCGCGCCAATCCCTTTGCGAGTGATGCATTGCGACCTCGTCTCGCTTGACTGACTCTCGCGGCCATGGCGCCCATGTCAGATAGCACCTACTTTCCCTCCCTCCAAGACTGTCTCTCTGGGGAGCGTGTGCTTCTGTGAGTTTCCCTCTTGACTTCTGACTCTTGTCAGACTTGCGACTTACCCGTATCAGCTCTTGGAAGCACGTGTCGACTGCGCTCCAGGACCACTCGGGTAAACGACAGGCTTGCTCGACAGTCATCAAGTTCCTCGCCGATGACGCCGTCCATGCGTTACTCAAGGACCCTACCTGTGCCTTTGAGGCGCCAAACGAAGCCACCAAGAAAGACTTCGACGCCAAGGTGGCGCCTCTCAATGCGCCGTCGACTTCGACCGATGGGAAGGACACCAAGCATCTCAAAGAAGACTCGGAATGGCTGAGCAAGAATGCCAAAATCAACCTACTTGCTGCGCTTCGCGTAGCTATTGTCGAACTGCAGTCCCGCCCGTTCAGACACCTCATGGGGCCGCTCTCGTCTCAGGATGCAGCAAACTTACAAGAAGCCGCAGGCCTCCAGAACGGTCAAGGCACATCGTTTCTGTCAGACCTCGGCGCGGCATCCGCACTGGACTCGGACGAGATTTCTGCCAATTTCGACAAGACCGAGTCAAGAAGGCGAAGGCTGTTTGCAACGTTTCTGGCCGAACGGAGGTCATTTATGATGGCAATGGATTATCTACAATCCATCAAGCTCTACTCACGCCTGCCGATCTTTGTGAGGGCTGACAGCGATCTGGTAGCGCTCTATGGGCTCAAAGCGCCGGCAAAGGGCAAAGATGTCGCCGCCTCGTTGCTCCCTGCTTATCTCAAGGTTGTCTCTAGCTGCATGGGTAACATCGAGGCTGGTTTGAGCTGTATGACAGACGATTCGCTTCTCCTGGTCGACGATGTGGAGCTGGACTGGCTGCGGACACTTTTGACCGAAGTGATACACGCGTTATCAGTCGTGTTCCAGCTTGTCGACACGCTTGGAAGCGACTTTCCGCCCTCTGCCGCCATTACGCAGTGGTTCTCATTGATGGATCTGTACAACTTCTTTGATGCTATACAACCAGTAAGGAGGCTCTTCTTCTTCGTGAAAACCTGCTAACATGTTCTAGATCCATCCGGCAATCGCGGAGCTCATTCTTCCCCTAAAGACTCTCTCTGCAGCTGTCTCGATTGGTCTTCTCAAGCTCGCTCGATCCTTGACCTTTCTCGCGGAAAGAGAAGAGGATCCCACGGTACCTGACGATTCTTACGATTCCTACTTGCTGGTCTCGGACACCTTGGAACAAATCCACAAGAGTGTTCTTAACGGCGCAGGCATGGAATGCGAGTCCGCCACCCCCGTGGTCTTCGCCTGGACCCTTTTGCTCCATCGACTCAATGTCTCATATCAGAATCGCATAGAGAGACGGGATAACCTCGTGCAACAAAATGCGAGGGAAACCTTCGAATTAAGCGGCGTCGGGGTCATTCGCCCATCTGGTGCCCGTCGCAACTCGGCTGGCAGCATCTTCTCTATTGAGTCATCGAAATTTGACAGTTTCCTAGAGAACGGTACCGCCCCCAAAGATTTGCAGCTGGTAGAGCAGCTTGCAACCTCTGTGACGGCGCATGGCCGGGTATTTGACATTATCGCCACAATGGCCACCTCCTTGGGCCCATCTGCAGAAGGCAGCATGTCGCCCTTACTCAGTTCGCGAATCAGAAACGTTTTTCTGGAGCTCCTGAAGGTTTCATACCCGGTCGTAGGTTACCAGTCGGAACCCCTTAGCTCGCTCCTGTCGCTTCTTGGACCCGGACGAGATTATTGGGATCTATCTGGGAACAGCCTTTCGCCGACACAGGATGTGGCTTCATGCATGCTGCAAGACGATCATGCAATGGAGTTTTATTTTCAGCAGTCTCTCGACCGCTTTCCGTACGAATTCATGCCATTCATCACCCTTTGCAAGATACTATGCACAGCTAGTACCATGTCGGACGACCGGTCCGACTTGATCGTCAACCTTCTTCGAAAAACACCTTCTCTCACATTTACACTTCCCGAAACATTCTCCGGCTATGAGCTCATCCAGGAAGACGAGAATACAAACTCTTTCTGCCTGGTTGAAGAGGTCCCTTTGATAACATTGTCATCCTCTTGGAGCAGGCGATGCATCGAGGACGATGCTTATAGGTTACCCGCGGGAACTTATGGGCGTTTCATCACTGACACCGGGCGGGTTGTCCTCGTCGACTACCCGCATTCTACCCTATCGTTGCTCGGGCGTCAACTCGAGATTAACCTCATGAAAGAAGGTTATCGTTCTCAGCTCGGCACGCTGCAACCTGATGAGGTTGCTGAGGTCGTCTCGCTCCTGGCCACGCTCTTCAGTATCGAGTGTCTGAGAACAGAGCAGACCGACAGCGGGAATGCACTAGTCCATCGACCAAGCGACTGCTTGCAAGAGGCCAGCAGACATATCAGTGGAGGCAAGGACATTGTTACGATCGTCTGCGAGACCATGGATTACTTCATGCAGGATGAACCGACAATGGGGGAGGACGCTGCTGTTCAGGTTCTCACGGCTTGCGTTACCTTCTTGGACGCCTTGCTGCCTGTTCAGCCTAGTCGAGTCTGGTCGTATCTGGCACGAAGCGAGCTGCTGAGCTCTGATTCGCGAGCGGGCAAGCTGGCTAAGATCACCGGAACCCTCGACTTGGTCTCTGAGAGGTTCAACTTCCTCATGTCCTCACTCTCATTCTTCTCCCGCCTGATAGACACTGCCATGTATTCGGCGGTTCAACGCCGGGCAGGCAACAAGATAGCCAGCAGGCAAAAGGCCGAGACGAACCCTTGGCTCGGAACTGCTGACAAGGTCCTGACTAGAGTGAGTCTGTCGGTGGCGCACGCTTCCGTCGATGTCCTTGAGAGCACTTCTACGTGGCGCTTCGAATCAGACGCCAGCCGCTTATCATTGCTCGGCAAAGTCGTCCCCATTCTCGACAAGCTTGCGCTGTACAGTTACAGTATGGGTGAATCCCCCGACTCCGAGAACCTCACATCTTGCCTCAAACCGGCAGCCTCTTACGTGGTCGATTGCTTTGTGTTCCCAACTACCGGCACTCTGCGCTTTGGACCTATCCTGTCATCCTTTGGCGCCGCACTCATGTCGTCCGACTCCACACTGTATCCGAGGCGCACCGCAATCATCTACGACCAGCTTAGCTCTGTGCTTAGGTTTTGCTCGACGATGCTGCGGACGGCTGATTATCTCGGGCGGTCCTCTACGATGTTGGAGACATATCTTTTCAAGAGTTCAACACTATTAGCTCGTTTGTCGGCGCTGTCGGACCTAGTGCGCGCGCCCGTCATCCGCCTGCTCGACTCGCTCGTTGTCAATGCCGGCAAGTCGGCCACTGAACCGCCCTCGTTGCTTGGGTACTTGGGTCCGCAAATCTCAAAGTCCTTTCTGTTCTCGCTTTCTAATCTCGGCAAGCCCTTCTCGCTGACGTGTGATACGAAAATCACTTGGTCGTTCTTCTCGTCCATACTGAGGAATCGACAACAATGGATGTCAAACTGTCTGCTGACGGGACAAACGCCACGCGAGGCCATGAAAGATGGCAGCAGGAAGAGCGAGCTTTCGTCTGACTCTGTATTTGCTCGCGCTCTGGCCGAGCTCAAACGGCTTAGTGAACTGGACAGCGTTGAGGCCTTGGCGATACTAGATTTCGTCGCCTCTGCACAAAATTACTGGCCCTGGACAATTTTTACGCTTCTCAAAGATACATCCTACATTGACGGCTTGCGAACATATGTTCGTGACCTGAAGCCCTCAAGCCTCACTGTCAAGTCGGATGCCATCGGCACAAGTATAGATGCCAGGATTGCGGCGTACGTTGCCGAGACGCTTGCGATGCAGCTCTATCATTCTCGTCACCAAGGCACGGCCGGTTCTCTCGCCAAAACGCTCGTGTCAGACCTCGACTACTACCTTCGTGACGGCGTGGAGATTGCGGGATACAACAAGTCTCTGCACAACAACTTTGCCAAGAACTTCGCAAACAAGTACTTTGGGTGTTCGCTTGAGTTCTTCAAGCGCACGTCGCTCGACACCCGAGACTTGGGCAACAAATATTACTATGACCTGGATCGAGCGAACGACATGCTGATGTTTGATCCTGGGTGGCTTGGGCGAAAAGGCAACGGATTCAAGAACGAAATGGAGCTCGCCAACGCAAACCTGTCACTGGTCGACGCTCAAATAGTAAGATTCCTGAGAATTGACGTGACATCGACTAACGACTGTTCAGGCTCTCTTTCACGCCTGGGAATTCCTGCTGGTTGAGCTCAGCACCTGCCTGCCGACTGATGACACAGTTGCTAGGCAAATGATGCAGGTTGTGCAACAGTGTCTGAATGCTAATCAAGGCCTGCCCGGACCCGAGAGCATATTTACGAAGCTTATTGATGCGCGAGCAAATCTGGCACTCATACTGATTCAGCGCCTCGTCAAGTCGTCGATTGCGGCCAAGGATATTAACCAGATCCTGGCCACTCTTGTTGCGACGATTCACGGGGCCGAGGAGCGATTCACGTCCCAGTCCGTCAGCTACTATCGAACACTGCTCAAGGCGCTTTTCGTCACGATCCGCGCGTACCAAATTGTCGACAAGAAGGGGGTGCTCGAACAGGCAACCGATCTTGAAGGACCGGCAGTCAACGTTGCGCAGACAATCCTGAATGTGCTGGACCATGTCGTTGGCCGAGGTTTCCGCAATCTCGTCAGTCTCATTCACGACAAGGATACGGATGTGTCGCCTGAGGACCTCGCCCTTTTGACGGCGATTCTGCAAGCATGCCTCAGTCTCCCTACGATTGAACAGTCGCAGACGCAGATCCTGAATATCATGGCTTCCCACGACGTTGTTAATGCTGCCACGTCGCTCTTCTCATGGGCCGACCAGCTGTCTATTCAAGGCGACCCAGTATATGGGGAGCTCAGCATATTGTTCCTGCTCGAGTTGTCTAGTCTGCCACTTTTGGCTGAGCAATTAGCATGCGACGGGGTGCTCGGCAACCTACTCTCCGCCAACCTGACCAAATTCATGCTCAAGTCCAATATCTCGCCCTACGCTGACGCACCTGTTGCACAGCGGTGCTATTCGATTTGGGCCAAGGGTCTGTTGCCGTTGATGCTTAATATGCTAGCCTCGCTGGGCGCAACTGTCGCGGCTGAGTTGGCGTATGTGCTTAATCAATTTACTCACCTGCTGAAGGCGAGCGTCGATCGATTCGAGGCGCCCGGAGCAAGTAGGACAAGGTCCACATCTACACCGCATTACCTGACGCTGTTGGCGACCTCGGAAATTCACTCGCTGGCGCTCCTTACACGGATCCTAGCCGCGTTGCGCATCAATCATAATCGTGATATTCCGACGATTGATTGGGATGCGAGCAGCGTGCTGGAAAATGTCGACTTTTGGCTGTCCAGCAAGAGACTGTTGAAAGAGCGATTACTGCCCTTGGGATCGCGGGAAATGGAATGGAGGAATACGAAGGCGACGGCCGGCTCTGGGGCGCAAGACAACCTCTTGGAGCGAAAGGTCGTTTCGCAGCTGGAAACGGTCAGGGACATTCTCAGCGAGGAGCTGGAGGCTTGATATTTTGGTGCGAATGCCTCGTCTGGTTACACCAGTCGGCATAAGCGCATTGGACAGAGGTAGAGCGGACATACGGTTGGCGGTTACTGGCAATTGGCGTTGGAAAAGAGATACCGGTCGTGTTTTAACATTGTGTCAGAGATGAAGAGCGAATGCTTGACGCTCCCACAGCCAAAATCTGGAGGAGACTCGACTCCCGAGACGTCATGGGTTTACAGGCACTTGAAAAGAGAATCATTGGGCCACCAGCCCGATGCAAATTCATCTGAATCGTCATGTGGCGCCTTATTTTATATTGTACAAGTATAAAAAGTTTTTGCCAGTGACGGCGGGCCAATACTTGGACGCACGTCGTATACCATGTTTGACCAGCGTGCAAATACGTCATGTATCCATGACGCCGGCCTATGCCGCAGAGGAGAGAGCTCAGCGCAACGTCTAGAGACTCCCGAGCCGGCGAGAAGCAGCGGAAGAGGAGAGGTGGAAGCGGACAAGTCGTCGCTCGAACGCAGCACGTACGTCGCCCTGCCGCGAGACGGCTCGGAGTCGGAGAAAGCAAGAAGAAGGAATCGGCGTCGGACGGATCGGGCCAAGGGCGCCGCGGGGCGTTTTTACTTGGTCTGCAGCTGCTGGGTGATTTGGGCATTGTGCTCCTGGAAGCGGTCGCTGACGCGCTGCTGCGTGGCCATCCACTTGTGCACGCAGCGGCTGAGGCAGCCGTTCTCGCGCGACGAGAGGGCCTTTGAAGTGAAGTCGTCGACGCAGCTGGTGAAGCAGTGCTCGACGAGGCCGCCAAAGGCCTAGAAGCGCGGACGATGTCAGTGGACGAGAAGAAGCTCAACAGCGGGCTTGGGGCAAGTTTTAGGCATGGGCGAGTAAGTGGCGGAGGCCTTGTCGTCTGGAAACGGGGAGAGGAGAGATCAAGTGTCGTCCACAACCCGTGCCGAAGCTCTGATTGCTTGGGAATCTGTAGGGGGAAAGGGGGGGACGAAGGGGGCTCGACGTACGCCCATAAACTCCTTGACCTGGCGCTTCTGCATGCGCTGCTCCAGTTGGCGCTGCTCGGCGGTCGTTAACCTAGATGGCGGGAAGAAGAGGACGGTAAGCTGGCTGGGACAATGCAAAGTGGGTTGGGAAACGGCGAAGAGGGGGCAAGATTGCGTACATGTCCATGGCGGGTGGTTCTGTAGTTGGTCGTCGTCGGCAGCGGGCGGCGGATCGCGGGACTTGAGATGGTCGGGACGAGGGATGGAGGTTGAGCGAGGGCCGATTTTTTGACGTTGCGCGACTCCTAAGTCCTGTTAGCCGCGCTGCAGCCGCTGCGGACCGGACGCGAGGTACTTTGGCCGCCGCCCGTTTGCAGGGGAATGCCAAGTATCTAATAGTATCTGCTTCATCCCTGCACACGAGGCCATGCGAAGAAGGTAGTTATCTTATCGAGATAAACTCGATAAGATAATCAAGTTTGCGAGGCGAAAGCGGATGGGGACTGGAAAGAGCTGGCAGCTCCGAGGGTCCGCCGATTTCCTTGTTTGCGCCCGGAGCTCCTCGATGCGACTCTGCCCAAGATCCGGGCCGATCTTGTTACCTGCAATGCTCAAAGCCACGGGAGGCTATCGCCGAGATGCCTGTCAAGGGCTCCCCAAGCTGTTCCGCCCTCCTTTGCATAGAGCTACCGGGCAATCTGGCTCGATATGTAACCGCACACCGGATATGTTGGCTCGAGTCTACAGCACAATCTCATGATGCGCTCGTTTGGGTCTGTGGAAGGACCTGGATTCCCGGGATTTTGGACTCTGCAAGGCCTTTGGCAAGCCGTGACACATCACGTCAGCCTCAGAGGCCCGGCCTACCCAAGCCGTGCGCGCGTACAGGACCGGCGAATGCGCCCAAATATAACGGCTCCACGACCGAGAGCTTCCATCAGTAGCAGCGCTGTGCACGGTAGCTATCCCGTGCATGGCAATATGCATATCCACTTCGACCTTGGCCAGACGCCATGTCTCCATCAAACGGTAAAGCCGCTGGCATGTGCTGCCACTTGCCTGCCATCGAGGCCATCTGCCCAGAGGCAGCTCGTGTAGGTGAAGCCATTGACTCAGGGGGCCATCGTCATGGGGCTGAAAACAGGCTTCCCTCTTCGGTGAGGCTCCTTTAGCCCCGTCGCTGTGGAATTTCGGACTGCGACCTCCTTCGGCCCGCTTTACAGCACATGAAACTTGGGCGCCGCCGGGTCCTAGCTATTGTCTCGATTCGTTTCCGTTTCACTGCTCCGCTTTGATAGACTGCACGTGGCATTGCCCATCAGCATACGGGACGAAGCCACGGCGCGCATGCTGGCTGATGTTTCGATGCAGACGTTGCGCCGCACGACTTCGTATCCGCAGGCGATTGGCATCTTGAGCTGCAAGCCCACTACAGCAATCCGTAGGCAAGCACCACACAGCCGGCCACCCAGCCTAGAATCCGAAAAAGGGGTGGCTGCAGAGACACAGAGCGCTGCGAAATCCTGTCAAGGCGTCTAGGGCCAGGACAGGAGCCTTGCAACTTGTAGGCTACCCTCACAAGCTTCCTGGTCCGCTCCATGTGCGTACGTCGTCTGATGGCGGGTGTGACAAACAGGGACGTTTTTGCCGTCGGCCGATCCCACCGGCTCGCCCCATGGGGAGGGATCGGCGATGCTTGCCTTGGCCAGCCGGGCACCGGCCAAGTGTCGGAGTTGGAAGGCGAGGACAGGGTCAGCACTCTGCAAGTGGAGCAGGGCCTCATCTTTGACACCGTCGTTTGAGAAAAATGCCTTCCGAGCCTCAAGAAGACTGACTGGCTGTCCAATGCCTTGCCTTTGCCTTGCTCACCCGACCCTGGACAAAGCTGACGAGGACGGATACATACGGCATGAAAGGCAGAGAGTACGCCGGCCCAACTCACGCTATCCGGGCTTGTCAAAATGCCAAGACGAGCTCGATTCTCTGTGCGAGCTCGGTTTTTGCAAGGCTATTCATGAAGACTGGATGCTCTGGTAGCCTGTCGGTCTCCTTAGCGACCTGAGTGGCGTCAAATCTTTGCACCCTGCTTGCGCAGCTTGACTTGCCCTGCAGTAATATCAGACTACCTTGTAACTTACCATGGGGATTCATGCGCAGTAAGACGCGGTTCACGGGCGTCGCAGTCATGCAGCAGTCGTAGCCATGATGCCCGTAATGACAAGGCAACTTAATCTTGCCGGAGCAACTATATCCACCCACAGTGCTGCTGAAGCTGGGGGACGCGTTCACCGCGGAGCTCCCGAGTCCCGCTTTAAGCTTAGTTCTCGCGGCAGTCGTGGCCTTTGACCTATGAATTAGCTAGAGGACTTTGCTCGACACTTTCTTTGGGCGCGGGACTGGGATTAGCGTCGTTCCCTTGGCCGCAATCAGGACGACTGACACGGTGA
The DNA here is from genome assembly GCA_000956045.1 of Hirsutella minnesotensis 3608. Taxonomy (NCBI): domain Eukaryota; kingdom Fungi; phylum Ascomycota; class Sordariomycetes; order Hypocreales; family Ophiocordycipitaceae; genus Hirsutella; species Hirsutella minnesotensis. The sequence goes on along the minus strand of KQ030541.1, from coordinate 241,092 downwards.
CTGGCAGGCCGTGAACTTTTCCTCCCGTCGGCGACAGGGACGAGCTGCACTGCAACGAGCTGCCTCATGGGTGTGATTCGACGCTGCCCCTGGCGAGAATCCTTCCATCCGGCCATGGCAATTTCGCTGCCAAGGCATCTCGAGCTCTTCAGCCCTGTGGGTATCGCGGCTCTTCATCCCAGCAACAACGAGGGTACCGGGAGCAGCCAGCTCGATTGGGGAGATGCACCGAAGACAGGGCCGCCGGCCAGCACGCGGGCGCCAAGTTGTGCCTGCCTCGGCGCGAAAGGCTAAAGGCGAACGAGATGACGACACCAGACAATGCTCGAAGCTTGATTGTTTCGACGTGAGTTGTGCCTGGTTCGTGGACGATCCCCGTTGGTCCCGCGTGCTGGCCGCTTCTGGCCGCTTCTGGCATGGAGACGCAAGTGGACCGCCTTTTTGCAGTGCGTGCTGGGACTGCGCAGCATTGGGCGAGAACGAACCGAATGTCTGGGCCGTTGGCATCGTCCATGAAGGAATAATGCCAAGCTTGGCTCTACAGTCGTTAAACGTTGGTTGTGCAAACATGTAATCCGGTGCTTGGCCCCTTCCATATATTTTCCCTTGACGGCATGGTCCTCGCTGGTCCTTCCTTCCCCTCAACCTCATCGCGGAGCACATGTGGTTAGGCAGGTACGATACACACGGGACCAATGACAGCTTGAAGGCGGGAACATGGCAACGGCGCGCTGCCGTGGTGGCTTCACTGGGTATTGCAAATGAGCGGACCCAAGACGTCGCAATTCTCTTGTGATGGAGATGCATTGCGAGCGGGACGCTTTTGAGCGAGCATGAGTCTTCGTCCTTTGAGCTCTTGGCCCTGGCGGTGTCGCTGAAGACGGACAGCACGGGCACAGCGGGGCGGAGGTACTGTACAATACGATATGTGTACGTAGCGTGTATCGAATACAGCAGTCTCTGGGCCCTAACGAGGCTCGGCGTTGGGATAACTGCCCAAAGTCTGGTTGACCCCGTGGCTGTCCCAAGAGTATCGAGTACTTTGTCCACGCGGCTACAGCTCGACGGCCCTGACGTCTGCCCCGTCCCTCTTCTTGTCCCCCTCCCCATCCCTCCCACTCGTCTTCTTGATCCTTTCTTTGATCCCGCCCACACACCACAAAGACGTCAATCCCTCGACCAGCAGTCCGGCATGAAACAAACGCGGCCGAGCACCCAATAGATTCGGCTCCTCGAGGTCCCCCGTTGCTCGTCTTCACTCGTTCGGCGAACTTTGGGATAAGGAGAGCTCCTGGTTGGTCCGTTGTTGCGGCCCCTAGTCCAGCAAGAACCGAAACGCAGGGAAAGCCATCATCGCCCGTTCATTGCTTTTGGCATTTTGATGCGAGACTTGCTTTGTCCTCCCCGTAAAAGTCCAGCATCGATTCGACCTTGGTCGTCGCCCGTTGCCGCCATCATCTCGTCTCGTGCTTCGACAATCGGACCTGGGATATTACAGGGCAATCGCAAGGTCCTTGATTGGTTGCATCGTCGGCCCGTCTAGGCTTCTGTCGATGCCTCCAAAGAAAACTTTCGATTTTCGCTGCCTTGCTCCCTGTAGGCATCGGCTCACGCTCGCTGCTCCTCTCGCGAATCTTGCCCGTCGTCCGCTCGCGCTCCTTTCTCCTTTGACAAGCTGATCCTCCACATTGAAGCGCCGCAGCTTGTTTCAACGTCATTCGCTCACGCCCTACCGGCGCTCGTCCGCTTTTACATCTTGTTGCTCGGCCCCAGACCAGACCAGGCCAGCTGGCAGGTAACTAACTTGCAGCCATCAATCTGCTCATTTACCACCCCAAAGTCGACGCCCCCTCCCTCTTCTCTCCCGCGTCTCTCCCACATTGTCGCCCTACAACTGCCCTGGCCATTGGAGTACCAAGTACTTCGCACGGTACGCCACAGCTCTTCTCTCATCCCCTCCTCCCCTCTCCGCTTCTCCCCGCGCGAATCGTTCGTCTCCCGCTCGCTCTGCCGTCGTGGCTTGCCTCATTCTTGTCCCATCTCTGGTGCGCACCGCCCCCCGTCTTTCGACCACCTTGGTCCGGAGCCCGCCCGCAAGGCCCCAGCTCTTCTCCACCGACCCGGCCCGCTCACTCTCACCCTTGTCGCCCGAGGCTTCTCCACTCGAGCCAGGTCCGGCCGCCGCCGCCTGCAATACCCACTACGGGTACAGCTTTTGGTCCAAGGCAAGGCAAGAGGCAAGGTACCGGGTACAGTACGTGCAGAGACACAGACACACACCACCAAGAAGGCGCTACCCTGGCCTGCCTGGGCCTCGCCGGGACCGCCGCTATTATTTGCACCAGACCCAACCAACGTGCTAACGACCTCTCACTAGGTATTGGGGTACTAGACGCTCGCAGCGCTTCTTCAGCACAATAGCGAGTACTTTTGGCCTTGGAGGCACATGGGACGCACAGTCGCAAGTTACACGTCCGCCCAACCGTCGCTGTACCTTTTCTAGCCCGGCGCCATCGTCAAGCTTGAGCTAGTGCCTTGGCCCGCCGTCCGTCCACCACCGCACCTGGCCAGGCAGGTTTACGTATCACCCGACCCGTCAAGTCAATAGCTGTCGGCCGTACCCAAACACCTCTGCCTCCCTCATGTCAACAGGCCGCGCCAACTGCTGCACTAACCACAACACAACTTCGTCCACCCACCACCGCCACGACGGCTGCCATCGCCGCCTTTGCTGCACCCCATTCTCCTTGTTGCAGCTCCCTGCTACCTTTGGCTGCCGTCACCTCTTTCTCCTGACGCCGCGCGCATTTCCTCCACCAGTTCTTTGTGCCGACGCTCCTTTCGCTCCCATCGACTTCGTCCGCTGCACCGTTCGCCGATACCTCGACCTCTGCTACCGACGACCTTCGATCCCTTCGACGTTAGGCATTTGATCCATTGACGCAACGACGCCAAGCACAGAGCATATATAGCGCCCTGCCGTCTGTCCCCCCGCCCAGTCGTCCGCCTGGCGCATCGCATACTTTGAGCATATCCCGGCCTTCTCATCATACTTCGCAAACGATATCCAGAGACCGGCGACCTCGAGCAACGCAGTCAGTCCATTGAACTGCTACGGCCCAGGCATCGCGTCTAGTCTGTCGCGCGCCTATTGGGCGTGGTGACAAGACATTACGAGTCGCATACCGTCACTTCGAAACGGTCGTCGTCGTTGTCCGTATTTTCGTCGCGAGCCATTCGCGCGCTCCTCCTGTCAATCATGGCTTCTGCCGTCCCGACGCCGAACAGGGCCACCCCTACGAGCCAGCCTCCCCCGGCCGGCACAACGCCTGCCTCCCCACCGAACAAACGCGATCTCAAGTCATGGTGGAAGAACTTCAAGCTGCCTTCAAAGCATCAAGAACCTACAGGTAGGACATCGCCCCTTTGCCATACCGGATCGCGCCCCGCTCGTTTGCAACCTTGGGAAAGCTTGCAGCGGCCTAGTCTCGTCTCTGGCTACCACGTCTCGCAAGCCTGCACTCCCTGTGTCTGTTGATGCAAGTTCGCATCTAGACCACGTACGCTCAGAGAAATCGGCGGCGCGGCCGTGCATCCCGTCCGCCTACCAACTAAGCGATCACGTACTCGGAGCGCCATCTGTGCGGGCCTGCTGACCCGTCTGTAGTAGAAAATAAAGCGCCGGGGATATTTGGAATTCCGCTGCGGCAGAGCATCACCTACGCCAACGTTGCTATATCCCTCATTGATGAAAATGGGCAAAGCTATATCTACGGATATGTGCCCATCGTCGTGGCGAAATGCGGAGTCTTCTTAAAGGAAAAAGGTGAGTCGACGATGCTCCATATCGCCACCAACATGTTAATCCTCGTTGCAGCTACCAGTGTCGAGGGCATCTTTCGTCTGAGCGGATCCGAGAAGCGAATCAAGGAACTCAAGTCAATCTTTGACTCCCCGGATCGCTATGGCAAAGGCCTTGTGTGGGATGGCTACACTGTGCATGATGCCGCCAACGTCCTTCGACGATACCTCAACGACTTGCCTGAACCCGTCGTTCCGTTGGACCTGTATGAAAAGTTCCGCGATCCGTTGAGAGGTGCCACGAAACAAGCTGTCGGGGATACCGAAGGCCCCCAGTTTGTCGACAATTTTAATGAAATGGCCGCCATTGAGAGATATCAGCAGCTCATCACAGAATTGCCTCCTCTTAATCGTCAACTTCTTCTCTACATCCTGGATCTGCTCGCCGTTTTCGCCGCCAAGTCGGATGAGAATCGCATGAACTCGCAAAATTTGGCTGCTATTTTCCAGCCCGGCATGTTGTCACACCCATCACACGCAATGGCACCCGAAGAATACCGACTCAATCAATGCGTTCTCATTTTCCTTATCGAGAACCAGGATCATTTCCTCATTGGCATGCAGGGAACGGCTGCCGATGAAAAAACCATGAAGGAAGTCGCCTCTGGTACCCCTACAGTCCCGGTCACGCCGGTACCCAATAAATCGACGCTCGATCGATCATCATCCAATGCCAGCGCAGGCGCAACCAGTGTGCGTCGCGATGGACAAGTGCGAAGGAACAGATCCGTTTCGTCTCGTCACTCTCGACAGGAGGGCAGCGCAACGCCAACGAGCCCAGTCCTGGCAACGACGCCTACCAGTGGACTCGGCAGAAGTAATACGGTTCCATCCAAAAAGTCACCCGCGATTGCCGGGGCTAAGTTCAAGCGCGGCGATGGTACCGGTCATCAGTCGCCTGTCCACGTGGAGCCAATGACTCCAGTGCGCGCATCGCAACTCTCAAACATGGAAGCGCACTCGACCCCAACCTCCGTTTCGCTCAGCACCACGATCGTGACGGGACAGACAAATCAGGCGTCAATGCCAGGCGTCAGCCAGGAGAGGTTGTTGGATGTTCCAGAGACGGCTGTCTCCACTCCCAAAGAGCGCAATCTCCAGAGCTTATTTCAGCGTTCACCTGCCGATGGTGGAGAGAAGAGGCAACCGAACAAACTTAAGAAGAAACGGTTACCGGGCGGATTGAATGCTAGCGCTCAGAGCTCAAGTGCGTCCCTGACACATTCAAACGCATCTCCTTCCATGGAGGTGCCGAACCCAATGGAAACGATGCAACCGATTCCAGAGCCGCCGACCCAGTCGACGTCCGAGGAAACGTCGCAACCTCCAGCCGAGACTTCCGCTTCACCCCCCCAGCAGCGCGCTGAATCGCACCTGTCGCCTACAGCGGCGGGTAGCTCGGTTCAGAACACGCCTGTGGCGCATCGGGCCAACGAAAGGTCATCTGAACACACACCACGCTGTTCTTATGTGACGCCCAATAATCTACACCCTGATGATGTGCTCAGGGGTAAGAAGTCTCCGCCGACGTCTATCCATTCTTCGTCCTTCAACGAGGGGTCAGACCTTGAGCAGGCTACAGATGATCAATATGCTCCGACGCCCGAGTCGGCCGAAAAGGAAAAGAAAAGGCGTTGGAGGTTGTCAAGAAGTCGGAAAGATGACAACTCGTCGAGCTCCATGGCAGCCACGCCCCCGCACTTGAATATTGGTTCGAATGATAGGGCAGAGATAAGCACGACTTCGATTGGCAGCGGGCTCAGCAGGCCGCGCAACAGTGTCACGCATGATGGATCGGAACCGACGACATTGGCAAGCACAGAAGGCCACATTGTTCACGAATGGGGAAGGGAACCCAGCAAGGACGATGTGAAAGGTCCCATTGGCTGGATCAGAAACAAATACCGCGAAGCCAAAGAAAGCGCTGAGCAAAGGCGGAACAAGTCGCCTCCCGCAGATCGATCAGGTTCTGGCGTGATGCCTATGCCTAGCGCAAAGAGCCTAGATCTGAAGCGAGATAGGGTCGAGGATAAGCGCCCAGAAGACAAGAGGATAGAGGGGAAACGTTTCGAAGAGACGCAATTTGAAGAGAAGCAGCCCGAAGAGAAACGTCTCGAAGAGAAGTGCCCCGAACAGACGAAGCCGGAAGTGGATAACACAGCCGCAGAGCCCCCTCAAGCTTCACAATCTGGAGATGCCACCAAGGAGCCGACCCCAAAGCCTCTCACAACGACTGAGAAAGGTTCTTCCGCAACGGTGCAAGCCGGTGAATCCAAGTCTGCCACGACTGAAATGCCGGAACCCGTGACCAAAGAAACAGCGAAGTCAAGCGGGAAGGAAGGCGAACCGGTGCTAGAAGGTCAAACTAGGCCATCTCCTGAGAACGCTACCGATGCCACTACAGATGCTGCCGCAGCTGCCAAGACTGTAAGCGAGCCGCCTAAAGTCGAGTAGAGCCTCTCGGCGGATCCATTTTTTGGTTGCCACGTGGTCTCGCTTCAACGAGGCTGTGGCGATGGAACTGATTCTTTTCGGGAGCGTCTCCCGCTCAATGGAGGCTCTACCCTGCCGGCGTTAGTGCGCATCGCGTTCCGGGCTGAGATTTATGGATACCGCGGAGGGTGATTCCGTCGCCCCTCGCCTTGCGTTTTCGCCTGCGTTGGACGTATTTTGTTGTCACGAGGGGGCTCCTCCTTTTATCTTTCTTTTTTCTTTCTTAATTTCATTTTGGAACCGCCCGCAAATACGTTCAGGGGCGGTTCCATCTTTTCTTCACTTCATCATACATATACTACTTTTATGACGAACCCCCCCTTTTTTTTCCAAAGAGAAAAAACAAGACGGCCAGGGACGAGACGACGAGCATCTTTGGGGGGAAAACGGAAGACGTATGAGATTTTATATTTTTCTTGTGTAATGTACGGGAACAATGGAAGATGAGCAGAATCTTGTCGTGCTCGTCACCCGCGCGCGAGGCTGTATTGAGTTTGGACGTGTCATGATATTGTACATACAATCTACAATTCAAACAATGGCCAGAAGTGTGGCATTCTATAGAGTGACTTGAGCGGCAGGGGCCTCGTTGTAGACGCCAGTATCCCAGACGAGTATCCTGCCGGCACGGCGCCAATCGTCGGAGAAGAGGCCGTTGAATCCGGACCAGACGCGATCGAGGTGGCGCCAACCCAAGGCCTCGGCCTCCTTGGTTGCCAGGAAATCGCGAAGCCAAGGCTCGATGCCCTCGAAGCCGACAACGAAGCGGGGCGCGCCCGGCAAAGTGCGGCCGCCGGGTCGGTCTGGGGTAAAAAGCTCAAAGCGAAGGAAGCGGAGCGGGTCGTCATAGAAGCGGTCGGCCTCGTCGCGGTACGAGCGCCGTTCGGGGGAGTCGGGCTCGGTGTGGAGCGGGGGCTCGCAGGAAAGCGCATAGGCGTTGAGGCGAGGGTGGACGAGGTGGGAGCGCCAGGGGGTCGAGTGGCAGGGCATCAGAAAGAGGGAAAAGAGCTCGCCGTCGTCGGACAATGGGACGGTGGCGTTGATTCGCGGGCCGCTGGGGCTGAGGCGCACAGAATCCGGGTGCAGGCGCTCGTACCGGTGGCGGAGGTGGGTGAGCACGGCGAGGGGCGCGACCTGGTGGAAGAAGGTGAGGTATAGGGCGAGGATGAGGTTGATGCCGAACGCGGCATAGAGGTAGGGCCTGTTGCGGAGCCGGGGACGGGGCACGATTGACTTTTGGTGGGGAGGCGGAGGGGGGGTTGAGGTGAAGAAGGAGGCGGCGCGGGGGCCGGCGAGGATGCTGAGGGCCGGGAGGAGCGGGTATATAAAGCGGACTTCCTTGTGTGAGATGAGGGAAAGCACGCCGATGGTGACGCAGACAGTGTGGGACAGGGCCCGGAGCGTGTTGTGCTGGCCGTCGGAGGCGGCGGCAGGCCGGACGAGGCCCCAGAGGGCGAAGGGGAGGCTCGTAGTGCAGAGGAGCGGGATCCCCTGAGAAAGGTAAAAGTGCCAGGGATTGCGGCCGTAGAAGACGGCGAGCGACTTTGTGATGTTGAAGTGCAGCCAGTTGAGCGGCGGGAATGTCCACGAGCCAAAGTAGAGGCGGTCTGAGACGAGCGAGGCGCCCACGACAAGACTCCCGCACAGAAGCGCATCAAGGAAGAGGGCGGTTATGATGCCGAGAGTCAAGGGCGAAGAGCCGCGGAGGGTGATTCTTGTCAGCGCGACGCCGACAATGGTGGCCCATATGAGGATGTTTGTCGGGCGAAGGACGACGGCGAAGGCGGCGAGGCATAATGACACGCGCAGCCTCCACCGCTGGCGGAGCGGGTTCGTCGGCGACTTGGGGTTCTCCTTTGCCGGAGCGGTAAGGAAGCCGAGGAGTGGCCAGGGCCAGTAGTAGAGGGCCATGACGGTGAGGGTCGTCTCTAGCGAGTTGGAAAAGGTCCGCGTCGAGACGTACCACTGCCAGGGGTTGAAGAGTTGCAGAAAGAGCTGGAAAGGAGCTGGTTGGCTCATGTGGCTGCTTTGGCCATTTGCGGACCGGACAGAGAGGAGGAAGGAGAGCGACGACGTACCACGAAGAAGGACGAGTTGCCGTCTGGACCGTAAATGTCGACGGCAAGCTGCCAGGTGTACCAGTCGCCGAGGGCGGCAATGACGGCCTGCAGTGCCTTTGGCGCGGCCATGACGGCGGCGGTGCGCAGCGCATGACCAGCTGGCAGCCAGCAGGCGAGAGTGTCTGCAACGAGATAGGCGACGGAAAAGAGGCCTGGGTGAAGCGAGGATCTAAGGTTCCGGTGCCACTCCTAGTTGAGACGAGCGTCAGTTGCTTGAGTCGAGGCCAATGAGAGTCTATCTTGACGGGCTTGGGATCGGGCTCTGCGGTAACAAAACCGTCGACTCACCCATGTCAGCCAGGCATGGCTCTGGGGTCCAAAGGCGAGGCGCCATGCGGGCTCCAGGGACTGATAGAATTCGTCAGGCTGGAAAAAGGTGGACATCCACCACGCGTTGATGAGGCGGATGACGATGAGATGGCGCATAAAGGCCGGGCGCTTGTGCTGGTTACGAGCGGTGCTGAAGGTGGAAGCAGTGAGAGAATCCATGATCGGGCACTGGTTTCGCTCATCCGGTAGCTGGTGGATGGTGAGCTGTCGGGTTGGATTGAAGTGGTATGGTTCACGGACACGAGAGGAGCAGTCGTCAGGGGCCGAATGGCAGCACCAACATCATGGCATGGAGATAATCAATGTCTCGATGACTAAGAGATCCTTTTCGAGTAAATCTAAAGATTCCAGGTTTTTTGATGCGGATGAGACAATGGTTTGTGGTGGTGCCGTGCTGTGTGAATGAACGTCGTCGTCGTTGTCGTTGTCGACATGTCGTTGAGCGGTCGTCGTCTCGTCTGCAGAGCTCCGACGTCGAGGGCCCTGATTGGCCGGCTGGACCTCGTGTCTGGGGGTTCAAGGGTCCGGATGGATTATGTAATGACAACCGATACTTGCGACTTCTCGTCACAGCCCGACAGTCACAAGAACAGCGCCGACACAGGAGTCACCACCAAGACCCAATTCACCCATGTCAGCCATTGATGCCAGCCGGCGGTTGTCTCTGGTCGTCAGCCCGCAGCAGCCCCCCGTGAGCCGCCCGACCTGTGCTGTGCCGCTCGGATGGCACGTCATGGGCGTCGGTGTGCTGCGTCGTCTGGTTCCTGGGGGTGCGTTGCAACCCGCCGCGTCTTGGGCGGCCCTACCGAGCAAGTTGCGCGGCCAAAGACGGCCTCTGCCGGGCGGCCTTTGGACATGGGGCATTTGATTACCGGTATCCGAGGACATCAGCTCAGCCGATGGATGGGCGCCCGGGTACCCGTTGGGTGCGGCTGCGGCGGGAGAGGAACCTCGTCACGCGAACTCTCCAATCTCTTATCAATGCCGTGCGACGTCGGCGCCGGGAACCTCCCTCCTTGGCCAGACGGCGTGCAACGGATCGCCAGATGCATCTCAACGGCCGGAGCCTGGTACGTAATGGCGCGGCAGCCATTGGCTGGCTGTCATGTGGCCTGGGGCCGAAGCGTCCCACCAGGCGGCGCACCTGAGAGACTAGGGTCAGCGGGTGGATGGGGGGCCCGACAAGGGTATTGGACGGCGTGACCAGGGAGATATCACGTCTGGGGTGGCTAGGTGGAAAGGTGGAAGAGGCCATCGTCTATCTGCATGCCGATCAAGGCCGTCGGTGGGCAGCGAAGCAAGAGGCCGGCGACGATGGGGGCGGTGATGACGATGATAAGAGTCATGCCATGATGCTCTGGCTTGGCGAGATTGGTTGGTTGGTTGGTTGGTACGTTGTTGATTAGGGGTGATTGACTGGCTGCTGCCGACGGGACAGCCGTAGCCCAAAAAATGCCACAGCTAGCCGGCACCTCGGGCCCTTGCGTAGCCGGCTTCTGGGGTTCGCCGCACGTGGAGAGAGGCTTGCCGTGTCGAGGAAAAGAGCAGTACGTACCGCTGAGGGTAAGGGGAGACTGCATGTACGCTGTCGCCGTACGGTACTGTAGCAGCACAGGAGAAAGGGCTGGATGCATTTGACGTTTGCCTGCTTGGCAAAGGGTACAAACGGGACCTGAGGTACTGGCATAGTGGGTGGTTGCCCTGCCGCCGCTGCACTGATTGGCACCGAGGCAATGCGCTGTGCGCCCTCTGATGCACCGTACTAGTAGCCTGTTGGTGGATGTACCAACCTGAAGGGGGTCGTTCTGGGCACTTTGGGCGCGTGCAGTCCGTCCATCGATGGACATGAAATGCTCCGAGTCCCGCCACCGTGGTTCAGATGGACGGTTGCCCTCGGCAATCAAGTTACTGCCAGTATCCAAGTGATTGTGGGTACGTAATAGGAGACGTGAGCTGTGATTACAGTACAGTAGGCCTACATGGTGCATTTGTACGACCGACACGTCGCATCCAATGTGCAGTCGAGGGAAAACAAGAGGTGGTAGCACAACAGCCGTTCGTCTGCATCGCGTTTTCGCTCAAAGGCGCCTTTTCTCTCCTGCCGTACGCGAATACCTCGTCACCCGCCACTTTGACTGTGCCGGGCCAAGTCATCCGATGCCACCACGGGTAGAAGCTACTCGTTCAGACACGCTCGCCTGGAACTTGCCTTTCCCAGGCCCTTTGCCATCCTTCGGCGAATGGATGTCCCCCCTTTGCCCCTCCACTTGCACTTAAGGGTATAGCGGCCCCGCGGTTGACTATGCGCCGCTCGGAGCCTCGGCCGTGTCAGGTTCCAGTTCCAGGCCCCTCGCCGCCTGCCCAGTCCCCTTTCCAACGTGCATCAACCTATAAATCCTGTCATCCCCGGGGCAAGGGGGCAAGAAACGGGCCCAGCTCCAGACCGTGCCATCGACTCCCACCTTTTATTTCAGAACCACCAAGCAAACTCCCCTTTCCCAAATCCATCCAACCCTCTGCTGACCTGCATCGGCTGCCCGAACGCTTCCAGAAGCAAGCAAACCCCGGTCATCCGAACCCTCCCGTTTCCGAATCGAGCATCCGACACGTCAACCTTGACTTGTCGTCATCGTCACTTGCTTTTTGCTCTCTTTCGGCTGTTTAGTCGAACCTCGAGATCCATTTGCCAAGTGAGTTTACACTCTCGTCCCTCCTCTCCTTGCTGTACAGTACTGTACGGAGCACGAGGTCACGGCTTGTACACCATGGTACTTGCACGCAGACGCTGCCATATGTCGGAGACGCCGTCTACTTTACTCGCCGTCACGCGCCAAGTCTACGCTGCATGCCAACGGGGGCAGGAGCGACCAAACCCATCGGACAAATCTTGTATTCCTCCGATTCCTACTCGCCAGTCCTCGCCCCGTTATCATCACCGACATTTACCGCCCTGTGCTCTGCAATCAACTTCCCGTGTCTCCTCAATCATCCGTCGAGTTGCTGTCTGCATATCCTTTCCTCTCGGCAGCTTCCCGGCGCTTACCGAGTGGTCGAGCTGGGGAACAGGCCGTGCATGGTGTACTTTATAGCTCTCTGCGTCTGTCTTGCCAGTTGCTCTTGACCGACTTGCTCAGTGCAGCCGTTTTACGACGCCTTCACGCCGAGGCGCCATCACGCCAAGACTAAGCTATTTTGCTAACCATGTAATTCAAAAAAAAAAAGCCACGGCTTCAATACAAGCGATCCCGTGTCGTGCCCGAAGAATCAGTCGTCGCGCACTGTCTTTGCAGCATCCACGTCCTCCATAATCCACGACTCCCGCGCAATCTTTGCTTCACTCGTTCATCATGGCTCCCCACGCCAACGACGTCGACTCCCGCTCCGGCACTCCCTCTCGTTTCCACTCTGCGTCTACGGGCGCCGCCATCGACTCGGAGCACGAGCACGCCGCTCACAACTACCACCCCTTGCCCGTCGTCTTCTCCAAGGCCAAGGGCGTAGATGTCTGGGACCCCGAGGGCCGCCACTACCTCGACTTCCTCTCCGCCTACAGTGCCGTCAACCAGGGCCACTGCCATCCCGAGCTTGTTCAGGCACTCGTCGATCAGGCCAGCCGCCTGACCCTCAGCTCCAGGGCCTTTCACAATGACGTCTTTCCCAAGTGGGCCGAGAAGATCCGCCAGGTCTTTGGCTACGAAATGGTGCTGCCCATGAACACGGGCGTCGAGGCCGTTGAGACGGCTGTCAAGATTGCCCGCAAGTGGGCCTACAAGGTCAAGGGTGTCGAGCAGGACAAGGCCCTCGTCTTCTGCGTCGCCGACAACTTCCACGGCCGATCGGTAGCCCTCCCTTCCATAGCCGGCCATCGCCCGGACATGTCTTGCAAATCCTTGTGCTGACGCAACCCGCTCCGACCATAGATGACTGCCATTACCCTCTCGACGGACCCCGAGTCCAAGGAGAACTATGGACCCTATGTCCCCAACATTGGCGCCTCGAGCCCCTCCACCGGGAAGCCCATCCGGTTCAACAATGTTGCCGACTTGGAGGAGACCCTCGAGGCGCACGGCAAGGACACGGCCGCTTTCCTCGTGGAGCCGATTCAGGGCGAGGCTGGTGTCGTTGTGCCTGACGAAGATTATCTTCAGAAGGTCCATGCCCTATGCAAAAAGCACAACGTGCTGCTCATCTGCGATGAAGTTCAAACGGGTATCGGCCGAACAGGTCGCATGCTCTGCTCCGAGTGGTCTGGCATCAAGCCCGACATGGTGACACTGGGCAAGGCCATTTCAGGTGGAATGTACCCTGTCAGCGCCGTCATGAGTAGCAAGGAGGTGATGCTAGTTGTCGAGCCTGGCACTCACGGCTCGACCTACGGCGGAAACCCTCTGGGCTGTGCCGTCTCCATCCGCGCATTGGAGCTGATTGAGGAAGAAGACATGATTGGCAATGCCGAGCGCCTCGGCAACATTTTCCGTGACAGCCTGGCAGCCCTCAAGAGCCCCGTCATCAAGGAAATTCGCGGCAAGGGCCTCCTCAACGCCATTGTCATTGACGAGTCGGCCACCTCAGGCCGCACCGCGTGGGATCTGTGCTTGCTACTAAAGAAGAAGGGCCTCTTGGTAAGTCTGCCGAAGCTCGCGACGCACACACTACTGACACGTATCGCTACAGGCCAAGCCAACTCATGGAGACATTATTCGCTTCGCCCCACCCCTCGTCATTACCGAGACTCAGCTCAGAAAGGGCCTCAACATCATCTCCGAGGCCATCAAGGAGCTGCCTACGGCTGAAAAGGCTGCTGGCCATTAAGCAATGGCTCGGGCGGTTGGCGAGTATAGTATCCGGACACACGTGAGCGCACGTGAGCGCAGGCTCCGGGATGTCATGATGCATGACAGAGTCTTGTTCCTTTCGTCGAAACACAGATACCCCTGGGATTATGGGCTGGTCGGCCTCATGTGCTACCGGAATGAATTATTTCCACGACCATGAGCGGAGTCAAAAGGATTTTTCAAATTGTAAGCAGGTTAGAGCTCAAAGCAACACGACAGTTGGATAAGAGAGAGCCAGAGGAAACATGAGAGTCGTCTTATCAAGGGCGCTAGGTGTTAAGACATGCACTCGTTTCCGGGGCTGAGTGCTTTGGCTCGATAGCAAGAAATTAGGAATGAAAGAATATATTTCAGATCAACACTCGATTTCTACGCAGAATCTGCTGCAATCTCGTCATTGTGCATATTCCTGATGGGTGCGCGACACGCCAAGTCGAGACTGGAGCAGTCCACGTCTCGGCTCCAACGTTGAGCTAAGCGACGTGCGGGCAAGGCTTGAGACACTGACGGCGCGATTGCGCAAAGGTCGTTCACATGGCCGAGGGTCAGGTGAGTCGTTTGCCTGGAGCCCAGGGACGAGAAGGCGAATCATGGGGAGCGGATAAGTAGCCGTCTAGTCGATCCCCCGTCCCCGAGACTCGAAGGACGCCGGCGTAGGGACGAAAGCCTGTCGGGGAACGCGTTCCTGAGTTGTTGACGATGAAGATCTGGGTCCGTTGGCTCGTGCGGCAGTCGGCTTCATCTGGCGCTGTCGAGGAGGAGGCGTGGTAAGTGCGTGGGCCGGCACATGCAGTTGTTGGTGTTGGGGCATGGGGGGATCTGGACGAAGGGCGGCAGATAAGAACTGAGCCTCTGAGTTCTCGAAGCTATCTCTACTGTAGAACTCGGCTGCGATTCAACAGCTTGATGGCGTGTATGGGCCGAGTTCTCCCACTCATTTCCAACGTAAAAGCAAAAGTGAAACGGTCCAGCAGATGCTTGAGCAATTAACGCTTACAAGGGCTTTCCCCTTCGGACAGTACGGTATAATGTGAAAGAGTAACCATCACTTTATATGCTTCATTGTCAAGAGACGAACTTCTTTATTCATGTTTGAGGCACCTGGCCCTGTCACCATCTGCCCGGTCGCTCATTCGAGCCTCAAGTGAACGAGTCTATGTTCGAGAAGGAATTAGACTCCTCTCAAGCGCTTGGCCAAGGCAGCAAGGTTCACGGGGACGGACCGAAGTCTACAGCGGCTGCTCCCCGGCCCTCGACTGCGCATTCTGGTGTCGGCAGGATGCAAGGCGAAAGCATAGTCACGTTGGCCTGCCCGTCATGTCATTAATGAAGGTGACGAGAGGCAACACGAGACAGGGCGGCCGGACTCAGCAAAGGGGCGCCGGACTAAGATGCCCGTCCGGCGACACCCCCCTTTGTTCCAAACGCCGAGTTGTCTAGATTGGGAAAAGGAGGATTCATGAAGTGGACAGAGACTAGTTCTTGGACCTTTGTTTGGGCCCCCGACGGCCCGTAGGCTCCGGTCGCCAAAAACGGAGGACGTCGAGACGCAAGGGCGTGGGCGGATCGCTGACGTTGGGAGTCAAATCAAGCCGGCCCACGTATCCAGGCACATTAGACACGGCGCAACACATAACACGTTCCTACAGACGGAGGGGGGGACAGAATGCACAACGCTAAGTGGATTGACGGCGGCAGTGTTGGCCGTTTTGTGCCCATCCATGTCGTGCATTTTCTGGAAAGGGCGGCGTCCGTCATGCGTGCCAACAAGGTGTAATGGATCCAAAGCTGGGCCATGAGGAGGGACCAAGTCGAACGACGACGGACGGTGGGTGTGAGGAAACGGCCGCGGGATTGGCCAATGGAGACGGGCAGACGTAGGGCGTGGAGGGCGAGTGGACGGTTCCGCGTGTGGGTTTTCTTTGTCCAAGTCTGCGCGAGGCCTAAAACATGACTACTGTACCTGATGCACTGTACAGTAAGTTGCTGCCCTGGAAGAGAGTCGTATTATGTCGTCCGGCGGGTGGGGGAAAGTGACGAAACGGAATCGTGAGCGTGCGTGGGCAGAGAGGGTGAGGCGGGCGGGCTGCGTGCGTGGCTGGATGGATGGATAGATGCATGGTCCAAGGTGAGGGCTAGAAATGACGGAGATGATGGACGAGGAGGAGGGGAGGAGGAGGGGGAGGAGGTTAGGCTTCTGGATACCCCAGGTACCAGGAAAGTTGGCCATGTCACCACGTGGGATCGAGACTCGGACCAGATGTTGCATCACGGACAATTACGACTTCGTAACAGAATGCCATATCATGGCCAGGTATTCCGTTTGAGTTTGTTGCCTTTTTGAGTTCGCCACGGGTTGCGAGCGCCACGGGCAACCAGCGGCAAGGCGGAATCGGCCCAACAAAAGTCGACATTCAACGCCAGTCCAGCAAACGAGTCTCGAAATGTGCGAATTGCCCTGCAAAGACCGGTGCCCGTGACCGGGTCCAACAAATCGGCAGGGCTGGCAGGCTGCGCATCCGCGACGCCTCGCCAGGGATCAGGACCCGCGCATTGTCACGGCAACTGTCGATTCGATGCAGCTTGCAGACTGCTCTGCAGGCTGCTCCGTGCACTTCATCCGAGGGCTCATGGGCATCGACATGCGCAGCGCGTGCGTACGGGACCTGGATGCACTGAAGCCAAGCCTGCGCAGGCGGCACTGGAGGTGGAGTCGGCGGTTTCGGAACAGCAATCGCGCCCCCGAAATACAGTGGACTGGGCGAGTTGCAATCCGGGGACGCGGCAGATACGGCGAGGTACCTGCGAGTCCCACCCCCGTCGCGCATCGCATGCACGCGTGCATGGGGGCACGGAGCACCCCGGCACTCGGGACTCGCGATCCGTCCACTGGTAGCCCCCGCGTACTCGCCCGGTACCCTGCCTCCTGGCAGGCATCTCTAGGCCCCAGGCAGACTGCGCCGTGGCCTGCGATGCATCACGAGTCCCCCCTTGGCCCTCAGTTGACCCCGTCCAATGCGCAGCGCAGTGCGCGCAGGCAGTACAGGTACTTGACGCCCTGCGGCCTGCGAGCGGGGCCCCCAGGTACCTGAGATGAGTCTCGTTTGGCCCATTCAAATCTCTTTCTTGCCTCTTTTTCATTCTCACACCCCCTTCTTCTGCCTACAGAATTGCCGTGGCCATCATCATCATCAACATCAAATGTCGTCTTGCATCCCGTCACCTAAATTCCTGGTGTCGGACTTGGTACAACGCCTCCTGTTTATTATAGTAGGTACCTACCATCCCACCTACTAGATATTCACTCGGGCTAGTCAGGCCCCATATCTCCCCCATATCTCATGCCCTCTTCCCCGCCCCATCCCATACCGGTATCCCCCACCCATCCATCCATCCTTTCCCCTTCACCCCGTCTCCCAACCGACCGCCTACCTCTCCGGGTCCCAGCCCAGTGACGCCTCGTTTACGCGACGGCCCCCTCGTCCTACCTACGACCTGTATTCTGCCGCTGCTGTCGCTGCTCCTCTCTCGCCAGGACCCTCGTTTCGTCTGTCCATTTCCTCCATCGGCTTGCTGGCAGACGCCATTTCGGCTCGGGTTCCACGTTCTTGGTCAACTACGCCACCTCGCCCTCTCAAGTCACCCTCATCATCATCACCACCATACGGCGCCTGGCTTCTCGAGGTCATTCGTCCGTCCACCAGGCCTGGCCTACTGACACAATCCCGCCCCTTACCGCTTTCCGCCTAGCCTGTGCTGCTTGTCGATACGTAGCCATCGGCGTCCTTGTCTCAGGTCAGTGCAGTGTTAGTCACCACCCTCCAACTCCCCTTGCTCGACCCCGTCCGCCACCCGAACATCGTAGAGCTTCCAAAAGCAACCCCTTCCGAGCTCTTGTCCAGCTTTCCCCTTCTGCCCCTGTTCGTCGCAAATCAGGCCCTGTCT
The DNA here is from genome assembly GCA_000956045.1 of Hirsutella minnesotensis 3608. Lineage (NCBI taxonomy): Eukaryota > Fungi > Ascomycota > Sordariomycetes > Hypocreales > Ophiocordycipitaceae > Hirsutella > Hirsutella minnesotensis. The sequence goes on along the minus strand of KQ030541.1, from coordinate 223,508 downwards.
CTCTGCTCTCTCTATTCCCGCCGTCCGTCCCTTGCGGTCCTTTGTTCCATTATCTTCTGACTTCGAATCCTCCTTGCAGCTTATCGGCCGCTTGCCTAGCCGCCTATCGGATATCTGCCGCCGCACCACCAACTGCCATCGACTTCTTGTCGCAACAGTCATCACGACTGCCGCCGTTGTCGCACACGCCATCAATCTCTTCCTCCCGTCACGCCATCTCGAGTACATCTTGCTTTCGTCCTTTGTCATCCATTTTTCCGTCCCGTCATCACTCACGCCTAGCCACTTGTGCACCGTCGTCACCGCCCATCTCATCGATTACATGAAGATCCGAACCATCATTTCCGCCTTTCGCATCTTATAGGCCTACGGGCTTTGCACGGCTTCCGCTCTGCTCCTGCCATCGACGACACTCCCTAGGAAGCCATGGCGAGCCGACAGGACGCCGCCCAGGCGTCGAGCTCGCGGAAGTCGACCGCGCGCAGCATCGGCCAGTTTGTCATCGACAAGGAGATTGGAAAGGGCAGCTTCGCACAGGTCTACATGGGATGGCATACGGTGCGTTGCTCCTTCGACTCGCCCAAAGCGCTCCCCCAAAACGTCCTCTCCAAGGCTCTCGTCCCCGATACACCCTGTCTCGTTTGCACTATGCTAATGATTCATTCTGCGGCCCACAGGACTCCAAAGCTGCCGTCGCCATCAAGTCTGTTGAGCTCGCCCGACTAAACAAGAAGCTCAAGGAAAACTTATATGGAGAGATTCAAATATTAAAGTCCTTACGGCATCCACACATAGTCGCCCTTCATGATTGCGTAGAGTCGTCGACGCACATCAACCTCGTCATGGAATATTGCGAGCTTGGCGACCTGTCCCTCTTCATCAAGAAACGCGACAAGCTCATTACGCATCCCGCAACCCACGACATGGCACGCAAATACCCCATCGCTCCAAACTCTGGCCTCCACGAGGTCGTCATCCGTCACTTCCTCAAGCAGCTCAGCAGTGCCCTCGAGTTCCTCCGCAGCAAGAACTACGTCCATCGCGATGTCAAGCCGCAAAATCTTCTCCTTCTTCCCTCTCGATCATTTAGAGACCAACGTGCTTTAAACGTCATGTCGGCCAGCCAAGACTCGCTCATACCGGTGGCCGGCCTCGCCTCTCTGCCAATGCTCAAGCTAGCCGATTTTGGCTTCGCCCGTGTGTTGCCATCGACTTCCCTCGCAGACACCCTCTGCGGGTCGCCTTTGTACATGGCTCCGGAAATCCTTCGCTATGAACGTTACGATGCCAAGGCTGATCTGTGGTCCGTTGGCACAGTCCTGTATGAAATGGTCACAGGCCGGCCTCCTTTTCGGGCGAGGAACCACGTCGAGCTGCTGAGAAAAATCGAAGCCGCCGAGGACGTCATCAAGTTTCCCCGTGAGGTTGTCATCAGCTCAGACATGAAGGCTCTCGTTCGCGGTCTTCTCAAGAGAAGTCCAGTGGAGAGAATGAGCTTTGAGAACTTTTTCGCCCATCCGGTGGTGACGAGCGATATTCCCGGTCTGGTCGAAGACGATATTCCGAAGCCCATGAAGCGAGAGCTCGAGAGAATACCCCAGGGCGAGCCTCTTTCATCTTCGCCTCAATCAACGCCCCAATCCAAGCCTATTCGTCATGCCCCTCCCGTTTCTACCGCCATTCGGCGGACTGCTTCGACAAGATCCCCACGAGACCTGACTCCCCGGTCACCACAGATTGAAAGCCCGAGTGAAGGCCGACCTCGACGGCAGACCGACCTCCAGCGAGCAGAGATGACGCCTCGCGATCAAGCGGATGGTCTCGGAATCCAGCGTCCTGCACCGCAACACACTTCTTCGGCGCCTAATTACACAGGCCTTGCCACGAGGTCTTCACGCGACCAAGTGCTTGATCAGGGGAATGTCATTTCCGAAGCTCGAAAGCCCAGGTCGGCTCTGGGCAATCGCCAGCGCGTAGAGGAAGATAAGACGGCGCAGGATGTCATGTTTGAGAGGGACTATGTCGTGGTTGAACGGCGTCATGTCGAGGTAAACGCACTCGCTGACGAGCTTGCGGCAAATGAGAAGATGGCTGGCGGCAGTGCCGGGCACAAAGCAACCCAGATGGCCCGGCGGAGCACGCAGCAGGGCGCTCCCACTTCGACGACGGGCGCAGTTCCTACACCCGCCTCGCAGACTGCATTAGTCGCCCAAGGTCGGCCGAGTCAGGATCCACGTGCGTCGTATGAAAAGGCTCTATCGGCCAGCCCTGGATCAGCTTCGAGTGCCATCACCAAGGCTATCCAAGACGCCAGTCTTCGATTATTCGGCTTCAAGATGGCGCCTGTGCGAGGCGCCAAGGGACATTCGCCCCCAATCTACCAACCCTTCCCAGCCTATCCCACACCTATTGCCCCGGTTGGATTGCTGGGAGACGGCAAAAACAACCAGTCTGCCGATGAGGACGTCCGTGCCAGGGAAGCCATGGAGGAGTATGCCGAACGAAGCGACTGCGTCTATGGCTTTGCCGAAGTCAAGTATAAGCAGCTTATCCCAATGGCTCCGTCGGTGGACCGCGGACTTGGTGGCATCAGCAACGAGCAGTTGGTAGATGACGACGACGGTCTTACATTGGAGGCGATTGTGTCATTATCGGAAGAGGCTCTGGTTCTCTACGTCAAGTCTCTCACGTTGCTCGCTCGCGCCATGGACATTGCCAGCGTTTGGTGGTCCAAGAAGAGTCGAGGTACAACGGGCAACAATGCAGTGTCTGAGCACGTCGCTCAAAAGATCAATGCCATCGTGCAATGGGTGCGACAACGTTTCAACGAGGTGTTGGAAAAGTCCGAAATTGTGCGATTGAAGCTCATTGAGGCACAAAAGTTGTTACCAGAAGATCACCCGAGCCATCCATCGAACCACGGTGAGGATTCCATTGGCTCTTCGTCGGGCTCTGGTGTCAAGCAAGTCTACTTGACGCCGGGCATCAGTGCCGAAAAGCTCATGTACGACCGGGCATTGGAAATGAGTCGAGCCGCGGCGATTGACGAAGTCACCAACGAGAACTTGCCAGGATGCAAAATTTCATACGTCACAGCCATCCGCATGCTCGAGGCCGTCTTGGAAGGGGACGACGACTCGGCTGCGCGAATGCTGTCCAACGGCAAGGAGCCAGCGCGAGGAAGCTCCAAGGAGGGCACTGGAGACCTCGACACGGACGAGGAGGCTCACGTTCGAAAGAGTAAGTCGGGCGTACTCCGTGGTTTTCAGCAATGTTACTGACAAGTCTTCACAGTGATCAAGATGATTTCCGGCAGGCTCGCGTCGGTGACCAAGAAGCAACAAATGATTGCAGAGGCAAATAGCAAGGAGCAGCAGGCTCAGTTACAGATGGCTCGTCGCCGTAGCGGGGACATGACACCTCGCAGTGTGCCATCACACGGCTCGTCTTGAACGCCAAGGCACAAGCAGCTTTATGCCGTGCATGGTCCAAAAGTCTCGGCATATTTTCTTTCCTCCCCCGACCCGGGGCTTGATTCCCTGAGCCAGAGTCGCTCTATCTTCCTTTGGTTTCATTATACTCATGACATAAATTTTATCTTTGGCGGTGCTTTTCTCATCTCGCATGGATTGGACTGCTACAAGACACAACCAAAAGGCGTCCTGGCCAGGATCACGGACTGCCATGAGCAGCCTCATCCACCTGTGGGCTCGGTTTCAACTTGGAACTGGGAGTGACATGGGTCACGGAAATACATGCAAAGGCGTTTGGCGGATTACTGTTTACAGGCAAGGTTTCTAGAGGCGGCGCTCTGCTGGCTGCCAGCGAATAGCCCGAGGCACACAAAGGATCCAGGCTCGGCTCGGCAGCGGCATCATGGCCAACTTTTTCAGGGCAAAAGGTAATGGAGTCACATGCCTACTCGCCTCTTCAACGCTTTGGTAAGCCTGCTTTCCATTTACTCTGGCATGCATTGGGTATACGGTTCTTGAACATTGGCAGGGGCTGGTACCTGGGTCTTTTCTTGGGTTGGCGTAACTGTTCTTTCTTGTTTCTTCTACGTCAAAGAGTTGGCGGCATCTAGCAGCGCCGAGAGCAAATGGCTCGACGAGACAAGGGCCCTGCCTTGAGAGAATGTACATTGATGAGATTGTCGCAACGTGGAGTGGCCAATGGGTCCACGATGATACCAATATTATTCCTGCCAAACAGGCGAGAGGCGCCTTTGGACGATTCACTGCTAGATGACGAGGCTTTGTGCAAACGTGCCGTGATGCGAGAGTGAATGGGCATTGAGTTGCAGGGACAAACGCGCGACCCTCGGAAAGGTATTCGCTCTTTTCCCTTTGGCGTTTTGGTCTTTTGACATGGACTTCAGCGCGGCAATATTCTGCGAAACTAATCCGCGAGATTAGTATGCCACTTATCTCGAGATGAACAATGACGGACGCAAAGACACGCGGAGAGAATGCCACGGCCACTACGACGGCGGACCGCGCCCCGGCGCAGGCGCAGGCGACCAAGACAAACCAGACGGCCCCCCAGTGCCCGAAACGGGACCTCGACAAGTTCAAGATCATGGCCATGCGCAGGGAGAGAGCGAGGGCGCTGGAAAAGAAGAGGCGGGTCCGGGAGCGGGAGGAGCGGTACCTCGTCGACATCGTCATCCCCCGGATCGAGGCGTTCAAGTACAATCTGGAGCTCGAGCGACTCAAGAGCATCGGGCTCGAGAAGCTCCGGGAGCAGCGCGAGCAGCAGACGAAGGAGCGTAAGAAGAGGCGGCAGTATCACCAGCTTTCGCGCGACCAGGTCGAGGAGTGCGCGTGGGCCATGTTTGATGAGCACGTCGCAACGCACGGCGGGCTGGAGCGACGCGCCGACGAAGGGGGTGAGGCGTGGGGGCGGCGCGTGCAAGCTCTCAACGACCGCGTGTGCGATCTTTGGGACGCCAACTTGCGGCGCATCGCGCTGTCTTGGCCGCGATACGTCGAGGGCCTGCCCGCGCACGAGTTGCTGTACGGGCCCGTGCTGTTCCCCCGCGCGCCGCCACCGCAGACCTCTGCGGCGAGGGGCTGCCTGCAGTGCCAGCTCAAGGGCCTTGCGTGCTCGCGGCTCGTCAAGGTGCCGACGGCGACGTTTGCGCCTCCGGCGAAGCCATTGGGGAAGAAGAAAAAGGCGGTCGCGGATGGGCTGATGAAAGCGTGGCGGTTCTTGAACGAGCAGCGAGTAAAGGGGCGTATATAGCAACGAGTTGACAGGTGAGAAGAAGTCGTGTCTGGGAAGCGATAAGTCAGTTAATTGCCCAATCGGGAGAGAGTCTGGCGTCAGTCCTCTCCCCTCCCAAATCCGCAGCGGCACCTGCAATGGCAGAGTGACATGCTGCAACTGTCGTGCCATGGCAGATATTACTTCGTATCGTCTGCCCGACGGGGAATTGCACCGCATCTATGCCTCGCAGATTGAGCCCGCCGAGCTGCCCCGAAGATCCCCCTCGGCAGCCGACAGAGATGCCCTCAGGCCGCTTGCTCTGCTGACCGTCGGCCAGACGGGCGCCGGCAAAAGCTTCCTCTCTGAATCTCTGCTTCCCGCCTTACGCCAAAGACGCGCCGGCAGACCTTTTCAAGTAGCCCACCTCATTGCCGACACATTCAAAACATACCACCCGAGCTTCTCACGGCTCATGGTCACGAACCCACGCCTTGCCTCGGCAGCCACGGGTCACGATGCGCGCCGCTGGCTCATGATGGCCGCGCGCGAGGTCGTCGCGCGACGAATCGACGTCCTCTTGGAGAGCGCGTGCCGGCACCCCGGTGACTTTCCGGAGCTTGCGCAAGTCTTTCGAGACGCTGGTTTTCGCATCGAGGTGCTCGTCCTGGCCGTTCCCGCACCCCTGAGCCGCCTGGGTATCTTGGTGCGTTTCTACGAGAGGCTGCCAGGCGCACAGTCTCGTGGCTTGCCTGTCCGACTGACACCGGTAAAAGTACATGACGATTCGTATGCGGGACTAGTTGATGCGGCTGCGTTTCTCGATGATTCGAGCGTGGCTGATCAGGTTCTCGTGGTGCGAAGGGGGAACTGGGTGGCGTACGGGGAGGATCGCGGAGTGAATAAACAGGTATATCAAGCGGTGGGCGTGGTGAAGGCTCTGCAAAGGGAGCGAGAGAGACCGTTGACGACTGAGGAGACTGAAACTGCACTAAAAGACCTCAACAAGCTCACCCTTGACGAGGATGCTGCGAAGCAGGTTGACGAGGTACGAGACATGTTGCGGCCATTAATGAGCGGTGAAAATGCCCAAGATCAGCGCTGGCCAGAGTTGGTTCCTCTCGAGTTCGCCTCTCGGGCCGAGGATAGCCAAGGCTTCAACGTCCTTCACCTTGGAGTACACTAGTGCGTCTAGACCCTGCGTCTGCGGTCATCATGAGTGTATGCCATCTCCGCAGGAATTGTATAGAGTTTTTTGGTGCCCTTACCTTGTGTACTAGCAAGAACTACTCATCACGTTAGGCCGCTTAATCTGTTCGAGGAATTTATTTATACTGATCGTCTTATATTGGGGAGTGAGTGCCTCTTTAAGCCGATCTCTTTAAAGGTATCATACGAGGGGCATCCCATTTATTGTGGCTGTCCCGGTCTGTTCGCTCGCCTGGAGACGGGCCGCCAGTCGAGCAATCGAAATAACATCGCCGTTTCGTGTCCTTCCATCATTTTACCATTTATTCGTCTTCTGGTGTAAGCACGCAGCTTGTCATGATGAGAAATTTGAATATGTGCCTGAATGGGGCATCCGGCTTCTATGACTCCTCCATATGATCGTATCCGAGCCCATTGGCTGCACCATTGTAAGCCATATTGAATCTCTTCGGTTAATCAAGCTTCGGGTATTTCTGGCAAGAACTTGACGTTCGCGCGCTTCAATTCTTCGATCACCAGTCTTCTTCGATCTTTGCAAGCTTTGCGGCTTCCATTGGAGCGCTTCTTCAAGTTTGTCCACGGCTGCGGGGTGACGTCCCGAGCCTTGCCTCCTCTTTGTTTCTCCTGAAGACTTGCGACTCGGCCTGCTTCCAGCGTCTGCTCAGGTGGTCCACCGATCAGCCCATTCGATCTGGTGGCTAGTGTCGAGGACGGCGCTTGAGGCGTCGAGGACGATCCTGGAGGAGACGGTTCCTGAGGCTTCGATGCCATTGCTTTGGAGGGTGCTGGGAATGCAAAGTATGGAGATGCTCTTTGCTGCGTCTGGTGCTTCTCGGGTTTGTTTTCAAGATCATCCATCGAGCCTAGTCCGAGATTATTGTCTTCTTGAGACGTTTGCTTGGTGACATCAGGAAGGTAGAGCGGCATAGGCCTAAGCTGGTTGTGTTGCTTCCAGCTACGCAACGATCTGCGCTCTAGCTCTCGAAAGTATGACATGTGCGCCTTTGGCTTGCAGAGCCAATCGTCAACCCGGGCCTCAGCGGCGTTGATGCGGTCGACAGGTTTGATTCGCAAACAGTTTGTGATGAAATTTCGACCATTAAGGGATAGATTCTCCAGGGTTTGAAGGATTTCGTGAACCAGATACTGGTGAAGTTGCTGCGAATCCAGTCGATCCAGACCGATTAGCTGGATACCAAGATGATGTGTGAGTAAGGTCAGAGTCACAACTCCCAAGGACCAAATATCAACGGCAGCGGTTTGAGCCTGCGCTTGGCTCTGAATCTCCCTAAGAAGTCTCAGTGATGTCGTATTATTGCCTTCGTCAAGTTTACTTACGGCGCCTGATAATTCACCGTTCCCATTTGCGTGAGCATCCTACTCCGACGTGGAACTGCATAAGCCCCAAAATCCGAGAGCATGACCCGCAGGCACGTCGATCTTGGCGAGCATGCCAAGAGGATGTTCTCTGGCTTCAGATCGCGATGCACGACTCCTTTCTGGTGGATGTAGTCAAGGCCGTTGACCACTTGTCGTACGATGACGCGAGTCTCCAATTCCCCTATCGAGTCACGTTGGTAGATGAACGACCAAAGATCCCCTCCTGTCGCTAGCTCGGCAAAGGTGAACCTGGTGCTGTGAGCGAATGCTGGTAGGAGAGATGATGCAACGTACAGGGAATACGGCGAGATGAATGCGTCGACGAAAGCTAGGATGTTTGGCTGCATGACGGTTAGTTGAGATTGGCTTTGGCCGAGATAGCCCCTCTGTAAAGGCACTCAATAGGTCAAGACAGAGGACAATTCAATTCACGATAATGGTCTAAACGGGATTAACTTACGTGCTGAAGCTGGCGAAGAACATCGGCTTCTTGCAATTTACGCCGAACCTGTTCTGCTCCATCACTGCCTGTGACTTCCTTGAGATCAACCACCTTGCAAATCAGCTGTCTCTTTGTGCCGACTTCGGTTGCCATGTACACAACGCCTTCTGCCCCGCGCCCGAGGCAGCGTTCGCTGATTTCATATTTCTCTTGAAAGAGCTGAGGAGGTTAGCAAATTGTGTAATGCCCTCTGCGATGATCTAACGACATATAAGGCTGACCTGGCTTTCCATCTCTTGGACCGTGGTCAAAGGATGTCGCTTCGGTGGCCTCTTGTCGCAGAATGTAAAAGTCCAGTACGGTCGGATTTCAATCATGTCGCCATGCTGAAGGAGAAACCCTGGCGCAATGTTGGACCGTGATTCCATGCGAACGTTGTTGACGAATGTGCCGTTTGAAGAGTTGCGATCGCGAACATACACATGGCTGGTAGCTTCATCATACACCACAACGTAAACTTCGCAGTGTTCGCGGGAAACAAGATATCCCGGGTCGTCACTGATGCAGAAGCTGTACTCTGGTTAGACAAGGTCGCCAGGGCGATTCTCGGCCTACCTTGACTGCGGATTGCGACCAATCTTGACAACTCGATCGTCCCAGATGGGAATGAGATCTGAATGACGGTCAATTCTCCAGCGGGTTCTAATAGACATGAGCACGGGTTAACGGATTCTCGTACCTTGATACTCTTCGGTGGAGCGGCTGTCATTCAGTAGGAGACATCTATCTGGCGGATTCTCGCTCTGCCGCTCGTTACTGCCAAAAATTTTGTCCATTTTTAATGGTACCATTTTTCAGGTTGTGATTGAGTGACCACATTATAGAAATCGAGCATGGAGGCGATAGGTATGCATTCGATCCCAAGTCTATGCGAACGCGCACGCTGAAGTCATTTGGAAAAGGGGCCGGCGATAATGCCCTCGACTCAAATAGAACAAGTAAGATTTCTGGCGGTGACATCTTGGAAAATCTGCAATGAGAAAGCTTTCTCGACTTGCAACACAACGACATGCTGCTCCTTTCGGCATCTACACGATGAGATGCTCTTGCCTTTCTTGGAGGAGACAGTCGAATTACACAGTGTGCATAGAACGCACTGTGAGGGCATTGTGGAGCATCAAGCACGGGCCATGTCGTTGGCGGTCTGACGTCTGCTGTTCACGTGATTGACGGGGGTTTCTAACCCTACGTCCAAAGGCTATTGCCTACACCTCCGGGATTTCTCCCCGCTCTCTTCCTTGTTGCACCTCATCCACGCACGATTCTCATCAACGAACAAGTGAGTACTTTCCGAGCGCTGAGCCGTTGGCATTGCCCATTGCGGCTCAGCGCATTATCCTCTACGGCACTCGTCTGCCGAGTCATGTGGCGAATCAACACTAATGCATAAGCAGCTCAATCGTTCAAGATGAGAGCCAAATGGAGGAAGAAGCGCGTTCGTCGCCTCAAGCGTAAGAGAAGAAAGATGAGGGCTCGATCGTAAGTGCTTCTTCTTGCTTGACACAATGCGTCGGTTACTTACAGCCCTATAGCAAGTAAACGCCCATCCTTCTACCTGACTTGACGCATCTTTCATGAATCACGACGCCACGCATCTGCACACAAACGTCAAGGGCTACTCAGCACAACCATCAGAGCCTCACGAACCAACACCAATGCATCGCTTGGTGTGACAATCTCGTCTCACGGGGGAATCATCAGGTGGCTGCGCTGCCTTGGCAAGTTATGACGGACGCGGTGGGAGATGGGTACAGGACAATAAGCGGTCGGGTACGAGATGGCGTTTAGGATCGCCCCTGGACGCGACGCAAGCTGTCACGGACGATGACGTTAGGAACCAGAGATGGGCACCGTTTGACAAGAAATGCAGTATTTGCCTCGCCAACGAGAATTTCCAATTGACTTCGTAAATGGAATTCCTCCTGAGAATGTGATTTTCGGTGAATAAATTTTGGTGTGACGGAGCAGTCCTTGCAAAGTTGCTGCGGAGCTTCGATTTGGATCTTGTGCAAGCTCTAATGGCGGGGCTGGCGCGGCGAGGACCCTGCATCTCAGGCGAACCCGAACAATGGTGCAGTCACTCGGGAGTTTTCCTGCATTCGCTTCACGCCGCAATTCACGCCCGAGCTGAGAACCTTATGTACTGTCTTCTCCGGCCTTCATCTTTCGTCATATCGCGGCGAGCGCCAGGCCTTTTCACTCTCTGGTGCGCACCAAGCATTTCGCGCCCTCAGGCCCTGCAGCTGCAACCAGCCAAGCGGGGTTCCGAGGCACTGACCGCCACAGCAGGCCTTTGGGCTCAACGGGCCTCCCACCGCCTTCCCGCTCAGCAAGTGGAGAAGCAAAGCACTGGCAGAATCCAAAAATTTTAGGAGGCAGCGTCGCGACTGCGGCCGCATCTACGGCACGTCGACAGCAATTCTGGTCAGGGCGAGCCATTCAACAGCCATCATGGGCGAAGCCAGCACCAAGAAGAGAAAGAGAGATGGTGAGGCTCTCGGCAAGCCCAAGAAAAAGGTCGTCTTGGATGCACCGCCGCCAGTAGCAACCGTATCCTCCATATTGCGGCCGAAACACTGCCCACCCGTTATTGGTATGCCGACTAGAGGAGGGTTGTCATTGTACGAGAGCTGACATCATGACAGCGAATACTCCCGGTATTGAGCTGCCCGAGTCTTTACTTTTCCACACATACCAGTCTTTCGCTGAGCCAAGAGCGAAATCAAAGTCCAGCAAACAAGCCGATGCACAAAACTTATTACTCCACTCCACCTCGCACAAGAGCCTAGACTACACGGCCCGAGAAGAGACTTTTCGAGGTTCGCAGCCTCTTTTGAATCACTATGTCGGAATTTACGACTCAAAAACCGGACGGCTTGAGGTGATTGAGGCCAAGAAGATGGTTGTCCGTGGCCAAGTGCGGGCTAGGCAAGATGCAGAGGCGGCTGCGCAGGAACAGGAGACGAAGCTGGTAGGTTCTGGCAATCTTGTGACTCAGGGTTGTGATGCTAACCTCGATTTCTACAGCGAACTGTGTTGGAGCGCAAGACGGAACTTGGCCAAACGTTCGGTACCAAGAAAGCCAAGAAGGTCATCCGCGAGAAGGTCCTCAACGCCATTGCGCCTGTCAGAAAGCCTGGAGATGAGTCACCAACGAAAATCGACAACGCCTCACGCGCCATGCTCAAGACGGTCGGCGAGGTCACGTCGCAGATGGCGACCCTCGAGGACATGCAGGCGGTGGTGGACGGAGCTAAGCCTATACCCCGGGCCAACCTCGAGACGGCCAATGTCGAGGAAGTATACGATCCCGAAGTCATCATTGGCGCCGATATACTCAACCTGGTACCCATTCGAGAGTGGCAGGAAAAGGCACAGCATGGTGAAAGCATTCAGACCGCGTCGCGCTTTGTCGCCGCACACTTTACGGACGTTGCGACCGACGTCGACAATCTCACCAGGCTGCGAGTCCTGCGATACCTCGACTTTGTGCTCTTGTTTTACCTCCACGCGGCCAAGAATAAAGGACGGCTGCCACAGCGGGAGAAGCTGCGCGAGCTGCTGGCGCCGGCGCCCGAGGCCGTCATTGAGAATATCCGTCGCAAGTTCTCCGACGGGGGCAGCATGCGAAAGTTGCACTTGGATTCCCTCAAGACGCACTGCTGCGCGTTTGCGCTGATTGTCGAGAACTATGAGATGAACACGGGGCTGCTGCGGCAGGACCTAAGGTTGGAAGACCGCGAGATGAACCAGTACTTCCACGAGGTCGGCGCACGAGTTAAAAAGACGTCGACCAAGACCGAGGGCCAGGGAGGGTTCTTGGCGAAACTGGTGATTCCACTCGAATTCCCGAAGCAAAGGCGAATCGTTCCTCGACGCTAGTAATAGTTGGTTGGAGGGTCGTCTGAGCTGCGGATTGGCGATTGTAGAGCACACGGTGCTCGCGACATTACGCCCGCAGACTGATATGGACGCAACATGGCTTGAAGATGATGATTGATACATGCATTTGCTGCCGCTTGCGGCTACAGGGGACATTGGCCGCAGTGGCAGCTTTCGGGCTCAGCGTTTGATGAATTAGCTTAAAAAGAAGCACGAGGCGAATCTAACTGGCTCGTGGCAGAGGAGCCCTTGCGTGAGATGAGTTCACGAGGAGACTGGGGATGTTGCAGAAGCCCAATGGTGATGCATATCGATGCCTGTGAGGAACGTCATCAGCCGAGCGAGCGATAAAAGGCCGCAGACTTGTCAAGACTGGCTTGTTCCAGCTGTTTCGATGGGAGGCGTTGTCACGGCTCGCGTCTCTGGACGTAGATCATGCGGCATTTGAGAGGGCTAATGGGGACGCGGCGCGGTGGCAGATGAGCAGATCAGACAGCAAGGCAGACCAGACGGCTACAGTTGCGCCCTCCGTCTATGCGACTTTCCTTGGTGATTGGATGGATATAGACCCATGTGTAGATGATGTCGAGCACAAGGAAGTTTGGCGATTGTGCCCATCATGAAGCAGGTCGCATGTAGCCAACGTACAGGACGGCTCGACTCAAGACGCAGAATGACTGGCCATAGGCAACGATGGCCAAACGCATCCTGTTTTGAAGCACCGAGATGCCAGACGGGGAGGAGAGGGCCGCTTGAAACGCTGGTTGCCGCTGCAGGGTAGCTTTTTGGCGAATCATGGCCAGCACGTGGGGGAGACTCCTTAGCGTGGTGGGCGTCGGAGTTTTTCGGTTTGTTCCCACTCCAAAACCACCATGGACGAATGGCGAAGACGATGACCAACTGAGCCCGATGCCGCGCCGCAGTCATGAAGATGCCCCGAGCGACCATCAACGGACAGCAAGTGGCATCTGCTCATCCATGAATTGCCATTCGTCAGTCCGTGCTTCGGACAGCCCATCACCCAGCCTCTCTCCGTGACAAAGAAAAGACAGACGGCCTACGTCGCACGTCGCAGGAAACACAAACGCGCAAGGCAGAGAACACCAAACCTCTAATGCCAATTCTCTACACAAAGACGGCGGTACAAAACGCCCAGAAAAGGGCGCGCTCCTCAATCCTCCACCCCCCCTCGGTCTTGGGCATGACTCGGGACAAGAGCAACGGCTGGCCGCGCATCCGGCGCAGCGCCCCCAGAAATGTCACGCAGCCGTGAGTCGAGCTCTCTTGTGGGCAGCGAGGCGTCTCTCTGCTTGGCGGCGGCAACGACAGCGAGGATGCGATACGGAGACGTTTCTCTTGTGCGTCTGAAACTGCCATTCCAACGTCAACGTCACTGTTGGAAGCGCCCTGGCCCCACGGGCCCTCGAGGCAAATGCCCCAATCCCGCCCCCCGGGTCAAGTCGTCTGGTTTTGAGTTGTCGTCCGCTTTCCGACAATTCGATCCACCTCTCTCCTGGCGCCAGCAGCTACCAGTACTGGCAGTCTGCAGGGCCTCTTGTGCCCAAGGCATGTCTGCCGCACGGCCGCAGCCCTTTTCCGTCACATACCAGCGCAAAAACGGACAAAGGGCAGCCTTACACTTGTCCGGACCCGGCTTTTGCCAGCTGCCCCACACATCGTGCAGCCTTCTCTAGCATGCCCCCCCGTGTGGTGTGCGAGTGCGACGTGAAGTGGTGGGTGTGGATGGTGGAGTGAGTGACGGATGGTATATCACCGATGCTCCCCCCCTCTCGCCCTCTCTTTGTCTCTTGTGTTTCCCGATCCGACCACAACCCCAAGGCTGGTACTTGACATTGTAGATACAAGCAACCTGGTGTTGCTGCTTGTTTCGCCGTCCTCTCCCCAGTATCATAATTATGAAGCTACTCCTGCCTGTTGCCGTCTACGCTGGCGTAGCTGCGTCACAGATTCAGATTCCACTAATAACCGGTAAGCAAAAGTCGTCACTATCAGCCTGCTCAACTGCTTCAAGCTGACATGACCCTTCTCAGATGCCGCCTTCAAGGCGTGGATGCCGCCCGCCGGCGCCCTGAGCGACCGCGAGTTCCAGCACCGATGCGGCACTGTCATGTCCGTGGCCAACCCACTGTACCTCACCGAGGAATGCCAGGGCACCGCCGAATGGTGGCCTGGCCAGCCGCGAGCCCAAGCCCAAGGCCAGCGTCGAGCGCAGGCAGGTTGTCGCGCGCGAGCCCGAGCCTGAGTTTGTGCCGCTGCGCAACGGTGGCAGCCGCAAGCGGTGGAACGCGTTTGAGGGTCACGAGGCATGAGCTCAAGGGCTGTCACGACGGCCTTTCTCACGATAATGTCAACGGGGACCCGGCGATTGGACGTTTGCCTCTTTGCGCCATACATGCCGAGCTTCCCTCGAAACTGGCCAGCGGAATGGTATGCCCACAGGAGTTCAGGCTCCATACACCTCAACGACGCGGCGAAGATGCGCAACATATCGGAACTTGAAGTCACTCAAGCTTGGCTCGACGTACCTAAGATCAGGGCTGGGCCGTCGTCACAGCCATTGACTCCCAGCCGCACCATTACGATACCGACGAAAACGATCATCCAATAAACCCATCAAGAGCATTGCGATCGTCGTCCCCTGGGGCTCCCAATTGGCACGTTGGCGGCCCCTAGCGCGCTGCTCGACACCATCTGCGCCATCAAAGTCAGACTGGCCGGGCAAAAAGTTGTGCGCACGCACTGACGTGGGGCCGACGCGGTGCCATGTCCATGCAGCCTATGATGCGTTCACAGTAGACCATGGCTTATAACTGTTACAAAGTAGAAGGAAATAAATAAATTCTAATTCTCATGGCCCTCTGCCCAGCTGCACGTGACGCCCATGAGTTAAGTGGTGATGTAGGGCCTTGACCTTGTAGAGCCGTTCACATGTACATGGGCGTGGCTCAACTATCTCGAGGACAGAAAACCCCGTCTTGGCTTGGACCTGGTTATATCAAGCTTCATGTGTTGGAGATGCAGAGTCGAGGCGTGAGAGGCGAGCTTGGCTTGGTGATTGCGCCTCGAAAGCACCCAGGACAGGCAGTGTCAGTAACTTGTTGGATCCAAGCGGCCCCGGCGCGCTAGCGGGTACCATGTGCGGGTGCGCCGTCGGTCCCGCTCGACGGGCCTCGGCTCTCACGCATCGGCGCCGAAACCCATCCCGCCCGAGGGGGCCGTTTCCAAACGTCGTGTCATCGCGCTGACGTGCACTGGCAAGAAGAACCACCCAGCTCAGGTCAGGCTTGCTTCGTACCTACTTTTGCGCTTCTTTCCATCGAGTCGACGTCGTCCTAGCGGGCAGCCCATCGTCTCGCCCTCTCACCCCCAAGACTCGCCCGTCATGGCCGCGCCCGGCACGGAGCCCGTCATCGCCCTCGAGTATCGCGGCCGCGTCGCCGTCATCACCATCGACAACGACAAGAAGCTCAACGCCCTCGCCCAGCCGCAGTACTACGACCTCGCCCGCAAGCTGCACCAGGTCGCGACGCGCGACGACGTCTACGTCACCGTCATCCTGGCCAAGGGCCGGTACTTTTCCGCGTAAGGCGCCAACCTTTCCCTTTCTCTAGACGCGACGTGTTGACCAGACTCCTTGCCGCAGCGGCGCCGACGTCAGCATATCTCGGTCGGCTCCCGATCCCGCGTCCGACTCACACCGCCATTGGCTCACCACCTTTGCCGCCTTCAACCTCAACATCACGCACGCCTTCGCCACTCATCCCAAGATCCTCGTCGTCGGCCTCAACGGCCCCGTCATTGGGCTCTCGGCCGCCCTCATCTCCTTTGCCGACTTTGTCTATGCCGCCCCCCACGCCTTTCTCCTCACCCCCTTCTCCTCCATCGGCCTCGTCGCCGAAGGGGGCGCCTCGCGCGCCATGGTCCACCGCCTGGGCCCGGCCAAGGCCAACGAGGCTCTCATCATGAGCAAGCGCATCTCGGCCCAGGAGCTCGAGCGCTGCGGCTTCGTGAACGAAATCTTTGACTTCGACAAGGGCCAGGACGCTGCGTTCCGGGACCGGGTGTTGAAGGAGGTCGACGAGCGGTTGGGGGATCATCTCATTGGCGACAGCATGATTGGCATAAAAAAGCTCATTCGGGGACCAGAGATGAATGCCATCCACTCGCAAAACGTACACGAGGTCTTTGCCGGCCTCGACCGATTCGTCAAGGGAACCCCCCAAGAAGAGTTTCGAAAGCTGGCCAGTGGCGAAAAGAGACACAAGCTATGAGCTGGTTGTAGTGCAAGGTTCTTTAGATGGCTTCAACGAGCTGGGAAATTCTTTTTGAAATACCGCCGCCTAAACTTGTCCCTGCTGTTACGGACTTCACATGTTGATGCCTCG
Source organism: Hirsutella minnesotensis 3608 (assembly GCA_000956045.1). NCBI lineage: Eukaryota > Fungi > Ascomycota > Sordariomycetes > Hypocreales > Ophiocordycipitaceae > Hirsutella > Hirsutella minnesotensis. The sequence continues at coordinate 206,924 of KQ030541.1, read as the reverse complement.
AATGTTGTCGTCTACGCCAAAAGTCCGAAGAGCAAGTTTGTCCGCTGCCAGTAGTCTTGCGCCGCCTTGACGATGCGCTGCCGCAAAGAGTCGTTACCGAGGGCCGTCCGTTTGTAAATTTCATTTGCAACGGCGGTCATGTCTTTCGAGGCTGAGCCAGACAAGTTTCCGACGCAGCACAGTAAATATGACGCATCAAAGAGCCATTGGATGCTAATGTCTCGGATTTGGCCATCGCTCATCCCTCTGTCTTTCTTGACATTCGTAGTATCGTCGACTTCTTCGTCCCCCCGGTCCTCTTCGTTCTTGTTCGCTGTCTCGTCATCATCTGGAGTTTCGTCGTCGGCAATAGTCTTATGCCCATCTGTGCCGTCTTGACCGGCCTCCGTCGCGTTCGCAGACTCGAGTTCGGAAAGTTCCTTCAGCCATGCCTCTCCCAGCTTTGCGCACACGAGCTCCTTCAACGTCACTACCGCCGCAGCGCTCCACAGATCGACGCCGGCATCTGCCATCGACAGAGACAAAGTCTGCAGAAACTGAAATATTCCGGGCGACGGCTGGTTGGGCAAAGGCGGCTGCCCTTCCCATAATATCTTCCCCGCCACTTCCCTATCGGCCAGGCAAACCGTCGCAAACTCCTCCAAGGCCGGCGCCGACACGTGGGCAACGGCATGCTTGTGCAAATCAGGGACCAGAGCGAGTCCAAAGTCTTTGATTGCCGGCCGCTCGGGCAGCTGGTTGCGCATTTCTCGAATAACGCGGACGAAATACATGGCGACGGGCCCGTTGACCGATGCGTTTGAGTTTTCGGCCCATACCTCGGCGAGCTGCTCTTCCAGCTCCCCGAAAGCCCTGTCGAGAGCGGTGTCCAACTTGTTTTGAAGATTGGATGGGTCTTCTTTGCTAAGAACCTGCTGCCGCGCCTCAATCGTCTCTTCGTCCTCGATTTCGTCGTAGTCGTTATCCCATCGCTGCTTGCGTAGCTGTTCAATTACGTCTCTGACGTCGTCAATGACGTGGACCCACGAGCTGTAGCCATGCGCGGCCTTGGAGACGGCGTCGCTGCGGCCGTACAGTCGAGTCACGACCTCTTGCACAAACGGCGACGCGCCGTTGGCGAGAGCCGCGTCGTAGCCGTCCTCGTCCCACAGGCCCGCAACCTTGTCCGTGATGCCCTGCTGCCAGCCTCGAATCGTTGCGCGGACTTCTGACCCGACGAGGCGCAGCTTCGCGACTTTTGTCTCGAGGACCGCCAACATACGCGAGTTAATGGCGTCCCGCAGGTCGTCCTGCATCTCGAGCGGGTCGAACCCTTTTGCTCTACCTCCGTCCCGGATCCAGAGCTGCAGTACCCGTGTTCGAAGGTCTGTGATTGACTTGAGCTCCACCATCCGCTCAACCGTCTTGTTCAATCCATCCAGGATGACCTGTCCGCCCTTGTCGGCCCAGTCAGCGAGCATCTCTCTGGCCTGCTTTGGCTCCAGATTGTCGTGTCGAACAAAGGGCGTGAAATATTGAATCTCTTCGCTACACCAACCCTCGGAAACGTCCAGATTCAGGTTCTCGAGCCCCTTGAGAGCGGGATCGGCGAGGAGCCGCTGATCCTTCAGGCCGGCCAGGGCGGGAGCCAGCTTGGCGGGGATGAGAGACTGCACTTCGAGCAATGTCCCGGTGTAGAGCCCGAGCCCGCGGATGACATCCTCGGTGTCTGGTGAAGGCACGCCATCCTCCGCGACAAACGCCATCGCCATGGCTTCTCCTCGGGCGGTGAGAAAGTATCGCAGCACGTCTCTCGCGCCTGCGCTGTTGATGAGGCTATACGCACACAGAGCCTTGAGCACATCGCCCGTCTCCGAGTCGCCATCTGCCTTCTCCAGAATCTTGCGTACACAGCCCAAGAGTCGTCGGCGCAGGCTGCTCGTGGTTCGCTTCGCAGCCTCTAGTCGGTCTTGTGTGCCGTCGGCTGGTGCATCTTGGGCGAAGCTCTTGATGAGTAGGCGGCTCAGGACCCAGACTTTTGTCGCCAGCAGCAACCTTTCCCCCCTCTTGGCGCCACGCCCGACGCCCGCCTGTCCCTTGAGTATCCTCCCGACCGTGAGCCCGCACGCGTCGAGGAGCCTGAGCCGCACGGCCTGCCCAATGACCGGATCCTTGTCCCGCGCTTCGAACCTCGCCAAGCCCTTGGCCTTGGAAGACACGACGCCCCGACCGCAGCGCCCGCCCATCTTCCCCAGCAGCTCCTGGACTCGGTCGTTGTCGCCTCGCATCTGGACGATTGTCTCGGCCGTGCCGAGCAGCTCGCGGTACGATCCGCCAACCTGGCTGCGTAGCCTCGACGCCTTTTCCTCGATTTGAACGTTGAGCGCATTGTGTATCGCGCGAATTTGCGGCAGCGTGTGCTTGGTCGCGAAGATTTGGGCCGACGTCTCGAATGCCGACGGGTCGGGAGCCGAAGCCATTGCGGCGGCTCCGGAGGTGACGGAGCGCAACTTTATACCGACAAGACTCGGAATGTTCGAAAGTCTGTTTGCTGCACGTCGGTCTCGCAAGCTTGTTTGATGAGGAGGTTTGGCTTGAGAGCTAGGTGGGCGAGCTGTCGGTGACAGCACCTGGCCAGAGTCGATCTGGAAAATCTAGGTGGGGCAGCTCCTTGTTCGCCTGGTTGGAGACTTGACAACGCTATCGAACCAGACATCAACAGCAATCACGAAACTCCAACCATGCAAATCTGAGAGAACAGCGCGAAATAATGCAAAGCTCCAGCCTGAGTAATTTTGTATGGCATTAATTCTACAGCTTGATACTCTTGACCACTGCAGTGTTGATACCCGTGCGCTCGCCCTGGTAGCCTCCTTTGGGCTCGCCTCCCTGCCATACCGGCTTCATGCTCTTGAGCTTCTTTTGCTTTGCCTCGTATTGCTTTCTCCTCTTGACTCTCGGGTTCCGCACGTCTTTGCTTCTCTTGGGTGCCAGCCCCTTGTTCTTCTCAATGGCGTACGTCACCTTTCTCTTGCCGTCCTCGCCAATCTCTTCCTTCTCGACGACTCGGTCTGCCTTGCTTGCAGCTGCAAATGCGGCATAACGGGCGGCCTTATCCTCCCTCTTGTTCTTGGCGGAATGCGCCACCATGTCATAGTAGCCGTCCTCGTCTTCGCGCATGGCACTGGCCGTGTTGCCGTCCTCGTCGTCGCTGTCGTCGCCCAGATCCGCACCAAATTTCGATCCCTTCTTTCCCCGTTTCTCGGCCTCGGCAAGTAGCCGCGCCTGACGATCCCGAAGCCGCTCTCGGTACGGCAGATCCGCATCTCCTCCGGCATCGCGGCCGGCGCCGGCGCGACGACTTGCCTTTTGCACAATCTGGGACGTGTAGAACTTGAGGCTCTTCTTGCGCGCCGCCTTGTCCGCCGCCGTTCGTTCGTCGAGCGCATCTTCCTCGCCAAAGTCGGAGTTTTCGTCTTCCTGCTGAGCCAATGTTGCTTCGCCTCGCCTTCGCGACTTGCCAACACTCAGTGGCAGGTCGTAAAGATCGGCAATGTCATCCTCGATGGCCTTGGCCTTGGATTGCTTCCGTAATTCCTTGGCTGCGGCGGCCTTGTCCTTCTTGATCTTCTTCTCAACCTTCTCGACGGCTTGCAGTGTGCTATCCTCCGCATTTGCACCGTTCTCAATCGGGGCCGGCGACGATTCACCTCCGCGGCTGAGATGCTTAACTAGTCTGATCCGCTCCCACGCCTTTCGACAAGAAAACAAGGTATCCATGATGTCGTGATCTCGCAGATCTGAGGGCGCCAGTGGTTTGCTGGTTTTGGTGCCGTCACGGGCTGGCGAAGTCAGAATGGCAAAGTAACCTGCCATCGCAGCAACATAGCATCCCAGAGTCCAGTATTTGACAGACTCGAGCGTCGGACCGGGCTTGCTCTTAGCCTCTGCCCTGAGTTCGGCGAGAGTTTCGTGCAGGTCTTGAAACTCTTCTATCAGATACCCCAACTCGGGATACCTCGTCGCAAGTAGTTTGACCCTTTCGTCCGGGCTCATGTCGTCTGTAATTTCAATGTCCTTGAGGACTTCGGTAACTGGCTCGTCATCGGCATCCTCGTTGTCCTCTTCTGGATTCAGCCACTCATCGCCGTCAAACACAAAGTCTTCTTCCCTCATCTTGGACAGCTTCTTCTTCTGCAGGCGCTTCGCTTCCGCTTCCTCTTCGAGCGCATCGGCTTCGGTCTCGATATTGTCGGCATCGTAATAGGCTTGCTTCGATGAACCCCACCAGCCCGAATCATCCTCTTGGCCTCCCTCGTCATCCGAGACATCTTGTTGCTTTCCGCCCGATGCTCCCTTCTTGGCCCGGCGCTTGTCCTGGGCATCCTCATTGTCGTCAGCATCCGAGTCCGAGTCCTGATAGCCGTAAATCTCCTGGTCGGAAAGCTCGAGATCTTCATCGTCCTTCTTTCTCCGCTTTGAGTTGGGTCCATCCTCGAGCATGATCTTGTCTTGGTTCAGAAAAAACTCGTCTTCTGAGTTGGCGACATCTTCGTAAGTGGAAATGGGCCCCAGACGTGCGTCTGTTGGGTCGAGTTCTTTGGGGCCCTTGGGTCCGGAGAGGTGCCCGGATGCTTTCCGCTTCTTGCCCATGTCGAAAATATCTGAATTACTTGACCAGAAAGGACGATCACCACGGCTTCCAACGACGTCCTGCAAGGAATCAAAGTCTTATGCGGGACGATCTCCTGCGCTGCTCAGGCCGGATTTTTTTTGGCCGGAGTAGTGGGGCCATTGATGCCGCGACAAAGAAATTTGAAAATAGATAAGATAAGGAAAGTTGCAGCGGGATTATGTATTACCGAACTCCGGATTCGTCCCCGGGAGGCCGGTGGTCTTTTGAGGGGCGACCCGCCTTATGTAAGGTCCTTACTTGGTGCGCAACACATCACCAGCATCATGGCGCGGAAAATGCCGGGATCGGTGAGTCGCAAGAGCTCACACGTACAAGCACAGTCATGGAGCGTTACGTGTTGCCTTTCAGCTCTCTGCACTATGCTAGAAATCTTGATGAGGGCAGTCAAAGTTCATGAGCACTCATTTGACAGTTCCGACACTGTCGTTGAATCAAATGGCCATCGCTGTCCACAAACGAACGCAGAGCCGATATGCCGCGAACTGCGGCTCCGCGACTCCGCGGCCCGGGAGCAGGTGTCGATCCGATGGGCTTATGCATCCGCCAAGGGAACCGACGCGGGACGGACAGATTTGGCTACGTAGAGGAAGTGATCGAGATGATAGAAAGTCCGGACCCTCGTCTGTCATACCGCACGTCGATCTGATCCGTGGTGTTGGGGAGGACAAATGCGAGCCTGTCGATATTGAACTTTCCGAACGCCGATTGCGACTGTTGACCTTGGGTTTCCCAGGTCCAAAAGCTTCGAGGCTGGGATAACTGACTTTGCGGCGTGGACAGCGATTGCACTCCGAGGACCGACTTGTTAGTGCGTCAAAGGGCATCCTACAACCCGCAACGTCTGACCGAAGGAAAGACGTCCAGCCTGGCGACAAAAAGGCAAGGTAGGTACCATGGTCGGTACGTACTGCAGGCTTGCAGGTTTGATGGAAGTCGATGCCAGTGAGATGGGGCGCTACCGCTGCAAGGCTCAGTGCTTCCAAGTTCCAAGCAACGGGCGCTAGAGGGGCCAAGTTGTTTCGTCGTCTCGCCTGGGTGATGACTCGAGCACGTTTTCCTTGGCTCCCTCCCGACATGCCTCTTCTTGAAGAAACACCATGCGTGAGTCCAGGCAGCCACTGCCACATCGTCCTCCCTCCCCGCTCTCGCAGAAGATCCAGTAGCGCGCGTGTAGCGGACAGTCCTGACACAAGCCACGGCCGATGCGGCTTAGCGGCGAAAGATGGCTTCTTGCGTGTGTCGAGCATCAAGCGTCAAGCATCTGCACGACTCACGAGGCAGATGGCAGCCCGCCCTGTCGAAGAGGTTGTCTGCAGTTCCTTCTGCTGCCATCCAATGCGGAAACAGGCGGGCGCTACTTCGCAGGCCCGAACCGTCGCCAACTTAATCGTCCGACTGACCTCGTCGCGATGGAGCAGGCCAAGGGACAGATGATGGGCAGCCGCCGCGTCGCGACCCGACCGCAGCTGGACTCATGCAGCCATCTGGCGAGCCCTCGGACAGTGAGCAAATTTGGTGGGCTGGGGCCTCGTTTGCGCCCCAAAAAAGCCGCCGTCGTGTCCACGAGGTCCGAGGGTCTCGAATCTGCATGGACTTCTCGAATCTGCCAATGCAAGGTCGCAGCGAAATGACAAGAATCCCATCAGCTCATGTGCGAGGCCACCTTGCCGTCCGAGATGATGCACGAGGAGATCGCGAGAGAAGAGAAGCCTGATATCTGCAACCAACCTCGGGGGCCTGCCGTGTCGGACCACTTGCCGTCGCGGTTGCGGGTTGGTCGTCGCACTCCGTCAGTTGACGACAATGATCCCTCTAACCGCAGCATGAACCCGCCGGGATGCGCAGCGCCAAGGACGCCGTGGTCACAGGGGGGGTCAGCAGGGGGTCCAGTTCGACAGGGAGCCAGCAGAGGTCCAGCAGAGGTCCAGCAGGGCCCAGCAGGGACCAGAACAGTGGGGAAGTGGGCAAGGACCAGACCGCGATGAACCAGGCTGGGGGGGCCCACATGAGCCCCCCGGGTCTCACCTGCCTTGCCGCACCGACGTCAGTAGGGGTTGCACCAAGCATCCGGCCTTTGCTTCCAGTACTTGTCGCAAACACAACGGCACGATTGACCTTCTTCGAGATGCGGGATGGCAGAGGTAGGTGACGACCAGACGCAAAGGAAGCAGCCATCGCATTCACGACGCTTCCCGATACCTCGCAAAATATCTTGACCTCTCATCGCGGCACGCCTGCCGCCGGCTGCCTCCGTCTTGCACCAACTCCAGAGACCCTGAGCGGCGCTGCCATCGATCTCCGCCTCAATCCCTCTTCGCACGCATCCCGGAGCTTGTTCGCTCTTCTATCGGCTTCCTGCCTTTGTGTAGCCAGCCCTATCCTAGAGCTTTGAGGCCTCTCTTAGACGTATTCCACCGTGTTTCCACCAGTCCGAGGTGAACCTGCGACCAACTTGCATCCTCCGTCGTGTATCGAATCACGCCGGCTTCTTTGGACGACTGCCCCATCCTCGTCTCGCGTAATCACCGAGGTTCTGCTTGGAGCTCTTGGCACCGTTCGCCGCCATCATGGCTGACCGGGGTCCGGACGGCTCCGTCTCGCAACCGCCCTCTCCCAAAACATCCCGCCGTCCTCCCCCTATCCGCCGGAGTCATTCGAGTGGCGAGCCCGATGAACGGTTACCCCTGTTGACGGCCTCGAGGCCTCGGGTCCGCGAGCACAGTGGTGCCAACTCTCCTCGCTTATCGAATCTTTCGCGGAATCAGAGCTACGTCTCGCAACCGCCCTCTCCCAAAACGTCCCGCCGACCTCCCCCTATCCGCCGGAATCATTCGAATGGCGAGCCCGACGAACGGTCACCCCTGTTGATGGGCTCGAGGCTTCGGGTCCGCAAGCACAGTGGTGCCAACTCTCCTCGCTTATCGAATCTTTCGCGGAATCAGAGCTACTACATAGGTAGGTTGCCATGCATTCTTTTCCTTGCAACAAGACACTCAATACTAACCTTGGTTTTCTGCAGGGAGCTCACTGGCTCCGCGACAGCACAGTAGACATGGTTCACATGGTTCCTGGGGCCAAAGGCTCATATATGCGCTATCAGACCGCCGTGGATCTACTGCCGAGTCCCGAAAGCTCACTTATCCCAATGAGCGCGTATGGTACGATCAATTTACCAGCACCGACTGGGTCCACGATGCCATTGCGGATTCGCACCGCGTCAAGGCGCTACGCAGCAGGACTGATTTCTGGGGTCGTGTCCGCGTCTTGTTCGACGGCGTCCAGGGCTGGATACCAAGCGCTCTTTCTGGATTCATCATTGCGCTAATCGCCTACACTGTCGACGTGGCCGAGACCACGGTCTTTGACTACAAGGATGGTTACTGTGCCAAAGGCTGGTATTTGAGCGAAGAGGTGAGTCGAGTGTGCATTACTGGATGGACCATTTGTTGACCCATGTCTTTAGAGATGTTGTCCTCACGGCTCTTGCCCAGACTGGAAAAATTGGACCGAGGTTCTCCATTATCATCCGTTTGGAAAGGAGCGAACCGAGTTCTTCGTTTACATGCTTTGTGTTGTCGGCTTTGCAACCTTCTCATGCTGGTTGGCCCTGTGGACCAAGACGGTCGTTCCCTCGGCATATCGATTAACTACTCTCGATGAAAACCTCGCTGCCGAAACACTACCCAAGGTTTTCGATGACGACGAAACCGATAGTACGAGTGCCCGTCAAGAAGACGTGTCGGAAACGCAGAGTCCCCCTATGGTGTACTACTCAGCGGCGGGCAGCGGGGTTGCCGAAGTTCGCGTCATCCTGAGTGGCTTCGTGCTGCACGGCTTTCTTGGGTTCAAGACGCTAATCATCAAGATGGTGTCGCTGGTTTTCAGCGTCTCTTCGGGTCTGAGTCTCGGCAAAGAGGGCCCCTTTGTACACATGGCAACGTGCGTTGGCAACATTGCATGTCGGCTCTTTCCAAAATACGACCGCAACGAAGGCAAAAGACGAGAGGTTCTATCTGCGGCCGCCGCGGCCGGTGTTGCTGTAGCCTTTGGAGCTCCCATTGGAGGTGTGCTGTTCGGCCTCGAAGAGGTTGCCTACTTCTTCCCGGCAAAGACCCTCTTCAGGACCTTCTTTTGCTGCATCATCGCAGCCTTATCACTCAAGTTTCTCAACCCATACGGCACCCATAAAATCGTCATGTTCGAAGTTCGCTACGTCAACGATTGGGAATTCTTCGAACTTCTGGGCTTCATGTTAGTCGGTGTTCTTGGCGGCGCCATCGGAGCTCTCTTTATCAAGGCGCACAAGCACTGGGCCCAGAGCTTCCGTCGCATCGCAATCATCAAGACGTACCCAATGTTTGAAGTTTTCCTGGTTGCAGTGGTCACGGGGCTCATGAGCTACTGGACTGTCATGACCAAGCTTCCAGTATCAAGGCTGTTGTTGAACCTGGCTTCACCGTGTCACGGATCGACCGATATCAACAGGGATGACTTGGGCTTATGTCCTAATAGCATGGATGACATTCCGCCCATTCTTCTCCAGCTGTTCACAGCTTTCCTCATCAAAGGTTTTTTGACCATTATTACCTTTGGCATCGTGAGTACCATCGTTCCAAATGCTTGAGAGACGTCGTATTGATGGTTTCGCAGAAAGTACCTTCGGGCATTTATGTTCCCTCCATGGTCTGCGGTGGCCTGCTAGGGCGATTGTTTGGCCATCTTGTGCAATGGATGGTGATGGCAGAACCCAATTGGGCCATCTTTGGCAAATGTGCTACATCCATGGAGGGAACGTGTATACAGCCCGGCGTCTACGGCTTGATTGCAGCTGGAGCAACAATGTGCGGAACGACGAGACTCTCGGTGACACTAGCAGTCATCTTGTTTGAACTCACAGGCAGCCTCGACTATGTTCTGCCATTTTCCTTGTCCGTGCTCGTGGCCAAATGGACGGCCGATGCCATCGAGCCACGGAGCATCTACGTAGGTCGCCTGAGCATTTTCCTGGTTTCTCAAGTCTTCTAACACGTGTTCAGGACCTCCTCACCAGCATGAACTCTTATCCATTTCTCGACAATAAGCACAAACCGGTCTTCACTGGCGATTTGGAAGATATTATGCCACGCTTGCGCCGGGAGCGCGTGATTGATATTACATTCACGCCTCTTGTCCCAGCAACAAGTCTTCGCAGCAAGCTAGAGAATCTGCACATGGCCGGTGAGCTCGACGGAGGTTTGCCGATTGTCCGAAATGACGTTCTGGTCGGGCTCATCCCGGCACCCGACCTCGAGTATGCGCTGGATCAGCTCCCTGATGAGCAGACAAACCTATGTCTTATGGATCGAGTGCCAAGCATCGATGATGACGACTACGATGAACCCGACCCGATCGACTTCACACAATATATTGATCCGGTATGTTGGGTATCATACTTGAACCACGTCAAAGATTCACTAACAGCGTGTCAGGCGCCTGTTGCGTTGGATATCAGGTCGCCCGTGGACCTTGTATACGAGTGCTTCGTCAAGCTGGGTCTTCGCTACATTTGCGTCCTGAAAGACGGCAGATATGCCGGCATGGTACGTATTGCGTTAGTTTGGATGGCGTTGATATGGCAAACTAACATGGTCCAGATGCACAAGAAGAGGTTTGTCAAGTACACGCGAGAGTTGTTGGAGGAGGAGGAGAAGTGAGTTGCATAGCCGGGGATGCTTGATGGGAGTGACCAATACTGTGTGGATACCTGGAACGCGCCCGGTGGAGCATTCGGGATAATGACGGTGGCTGCATTTTCTTTATTCTGCCCGGAAGCAGGGCTGTTAGACCGATGATCGGTGCATAGAGAGCATACAAGCATGACGCGGGATGCGAGTCTGGGATTATAGCATTCTAGCATGGAACAGTGTGGCGTTAGGGCGGCTCGGCAGCCGCTGATGACGGAGATGGATGTATGCCATCATGAAATAGCAAACCTGCCTTGTTCAAGCTGCAATGTTTGTTTCCGTCAACAATTGCTAGCCTGGTGGCGATGAGAATGTCGAGCATATGAGTGGAGGATGGTCGCGTTTCACTGTCGCATGGAACATGATGTCGAATTGCAGAGAGCATTTTTGCTGATTGCGAAAGCAAAGCTACCTAGCTCGAGCGGCGTGCAGGCTGGGTAGCGGTCAAGGTTGATCAGCTGCAACGCTTGGAGAGTTTGAGACGCCCATGATTGTCTCAGTCTATTCGCGCCTGAGCTGCTGGAGCCTGCGAGGATGGACGGTGTGCGAGATGGGCCAGTCGACGACACTGCCGGGCAGCAAACAGCAAGATTGGTTGTCCACCGCTCCTGCGCAAAAAGCGCATTGGATGGCACGAGGTTGGCTTGGTGGTGAAGAATCGAGAAGCTCGGACGGGAGGAGCTCTGTCAAAGGCTAAGGGACTTTGGACTGGGGGACCAAATCTGCGGTGGAGAAGGCCGAGATCGGGAGGCGAGCGTCGATATAAAATGTGGGGGAAGCTAGGGTTGAGATTATCCGGGGTATGGGGCTCGTGGTGGGGGGATTTACAGGGGTGGAGGGGATACTGTAAGAGCGCAGGAGCGTCCATTCTTTGCCCCGCCTTTGGCCTCTGAGCTCCGAGAGGTCTGGTGTTCCATGCTCGCCCTTGCCTTTGCAGCCGTGGTTTATCAGAGAACAGGTTTGCAATAAAACCTGACATGTCTGAAGCTTTAGAAAGGGCTTGAGACTATCGGGCCACGGTCGAGTTGCGTCGGCGACGGAAGCCTGCATCCTTGTACGTAACGGCGGCCGGCGCACGGCACGAAAAGATGACGCTGTGACGGGCCGAGCTTGCCTTTGCTTTTGCATGTACGAAGTACATTCTGCACGTACAGTACTGCGTTTCCTGCATGGCTGGAGCAGTCTGAAAGCTCTGCATGCATGACAGCAGTCGTGAAAAATGGGGATAAAAATGGGCAGATGCGTGAAGCGGACGAGACAATCAAAGTCAAATCGACGGGCTTGTCTGTCTCGACGACGTGCCGAGTGGGTGCCGGAAGCACCTTCCGAGCAGTCACCTGCGGGGAGCACGAGTACCGGCTACTTGAAGGATACTTTCTCTGTCCAAGCTAAGATGCTCCCTTGTCTTGGCCGGCGGAGAGTGCATCGGCTTGAGAGCGTGATGCAGTCGCTTTCCAGGCATTCGGTGATGAAGGCGCTCGTGGCATGTACAGAGAGGGTGCCGGATCTGTAGCGGGCCAATACAGAGAGCCGGGTCCTGGGTTGGGTGTAATGGAGAGGATGGGTGGTTGGGCAATGCTGGATTGGAAGCGGCTTATGCGTACATGAGTCTCGCAGAAGAGCAGAGCAGAGGCATGCTAGGTGGGTTACATCAATGGCCGTCTCTCGTGACACGACAGTCCGTTCTCGGTGATCTGCAATTCTTGACAGCAGATATCAATCTTATTACTTTGTAGCCGTCCTGGTGTGACGGGCCGCCGTCCAATTGTCACGACAGCTCCACCGCGCCAAAGTGTCTTTGTTCTCCGTACCCTGCCTGTACCGGATACCTCGTGCGCCCTCGGCTCCGCTCGTGGCCGTTGCAATCCGACGATAAGAGGACCCCGGCTTCCTGCCGTGTTCCCCTCGAGGCCCGGCCGACACGCTTGGCCCGAGTACTTAGAAGCTTTGCCTCCCCGCCACCTCTGCTTCTCCGCTCGACCCTTGCACAACACCACGTCTCCTCGTCGCCGTCAGGACCTGATCCCCACCACTGCCTTGTCGTGGATTGAGCATCTAAACGAACAGGACTAGAGTCGAGGCCAAGCACCGCCCATCCTCGCCGCACGACAGGCTCTCACCCGCTCGTCTGCAACTCTTCCACGACGCCTTATCGCCGAGCCATGACGGCCCTTCGCGCTGCTGGCACCGTCAACATCCTACGACCCATCTCGGCTGCCCGATCCGCAGCCTCGACGCGTGCCTTTACCGCCGCCGCCTCCCTCAGAATGGCGTCCGCCGCCAAGCCCTTCCACCCGGATGAGCCCAAGGCCCCCGTCCTCAAGACGCAGTCGATCCCCGGCCCGCGGAGCTCCCAGCACATTCAGGAGCTCAACAAGTTCTTTGAGACGCGGAGCGTCAACATGATGGTAGATTATACTAAGAGCGTGGGCAATTACATTGCCGACCCGGACGGCAACCTCCTCCTAGATGTGTAAGTCCAGGCCATTGGCTGTCCTAGTACGTTCAAGGCTAGAGTCCAGGACCGCAACTGACTTCATTATAGGTATGCTCAGATTGCGTCGATTCCCCTGGGTTACAACAACCCTGCCCTGGCCGAGGTTGCCAAGTCTCCCGAGATGGTCGATGCCATCATCAACAGACCTGCACTCGGTAATTTCCCCTCACACACCTGGGGCGACCTTCTCAAGTCGAGCGTCTTGAAAGTCGCTCCCAAGGGTCTGGACAATGTCTATACCGCCATGGCCGGTTCCGATGCCAACGAGATTGCGTACAAGGCCGCCTTCATGTACCGCCGGCAACTCGAGCGCGGTGGGCCCGAGGTCGACTTCACGCCCGAGGAAATTGAGTCAGCCATGCGAAACGAGAGTCCCGGATCTCCTCAACTCTCCATCCTTTCCTTCAAACACGGCTTTCACGGGCGACTTTTCGGCACCCTCTCCACCACTCGATCCAAGCCCATTCACAAGCTCGACATTCCCGCCTTTGATTGGCCTCAAGCCACCTTCCCCGAGTGCAAGTATCCTCTAGACGAGCACGTAGAGGAGAATGAAAAGGCCATTCAGGCTAGTCTCGACGAGGTTGAACACCTTATCAAGAACTGGCGCGTTCCTCCGGCTGCCGTCGTCGTTGAGCCCATTCAGAGCGAGGGCGGCGACAACCATGCTCCCGCATCCTTCTTCCAGAGGCTCCGCGAGGTTACCCGAAAGCACAATGTCCTACTGATTGTCGACGAGGTCCAGACCGGTATCGGCGCGACCGGCAAGTTCTGGGCGCACGATCACTGGAACCTCCAGGACCCTCCCGACATGGTTACCTTCTCCAAGAAGGCGCAGACGGCCGGTTACTTCTACCGCAGCCAGGACATGCGGCCCAACAAGCCTTACCGTCAGTTCAACACGTGGATGGGCGATCCCGCCAAGGCGCTGCTATTCCGCGGCATCGTCAACGAGATTGAGCGACACGACCTTGTCAGTCACACGGCAAGGGTGGGCGACTATCTCTACGGCAAGATTGAGGCTCTGGCCAAGCAGTACCCAGACCACTTCCGGAACCTCCGCGGCAAGGACCAGGGCACCTTCCTGGCCTTTGATAACCCCAAGCGCGACGAGTTCCTCGCAAAGGCCAAGTCCTTTGGTATCAATATTGGCGGAAGCGGTGCCACCGCCGTCCGCCTGCGGCCCATGCTGACGTTCCAGGAGCACCACGCGGATATCCTGGTCGAGGCTTTGGAAAAGATTGTCAAGGCTCTGTGAGGGCAATTGAGTCGGGGTCAAAGCATGAGGACCGCTCGTCGTGTCGACGTGCTGTCCGTGAGACGAGGCAGCTACGCTCTTGCCGTAGAACACTCGGTCAGGTTAGAGACCATGCTTGATTTGTGCATCTAGCGCCGCATCCGCCTCGGTCCGCGCCCTTTTTCTGATGGAGAATCGCGCATCGCACGTCATTGGGCAGTGAGGTCGCCGCGATATCGGGAATACAGCATAGCGATATTCCGTTTTGAGAAAGGACTGGCCAAGAGACGTGATTCTTGGTCCTTGCCGAGTAGACGGGCGCATACACTTGACGACGACGCTGATTACATGCTTCACTCTTAGATCCATTTAAATGTTTCACCCCTATCTCATCACGCAATTGCAACGGGAAATGTGCCACCGCGAAAAACAACGCTCGTAATACTTCGAGGAAATCGACCCAGCGCCGTGTTATCTTGCACAGTATGGAACCAGTCAGTCCCTGACAGTAACCCGAGGGAGCGTGTCGATCGCCTCTCGGCCCGCAAGCCACCTTCTGCTCCCTGACGCCTACACGTCTATCCCATGATGTCAAGAGTCTCCAAGCTCCGATTGATGATTTGTCACTGATTCGTTCCTCTCATGATCGTACATCTTGCATCTGCCCATAGGGCCGTTGTAGCTCATAATCTCATGTCGCATCGTCAAATCGACAATATCCCCAGATGACTAGATCGTTAAATGACATGAAAGTGCAGCTGGATATCAATTCAGTGTGCATTGCATCCCGTGGTTTGAGTCCCATGGTTTGAGTCCCGGTGAACTTATTTTGAGCCTAGCGAGGGGGAAGGTGCAGCGTGGTTGACCTGTCACGACGCAGGGGCCGTCAAGCGACGCCTCTTCTTCTCCGAAATTTCCTCTGCCTCGGCTGGCTGCATCACAGCAGGAGGCGTCACGAAAGCCGGTAAAAGCGGCTGGAAATCTCTAGTCGGAAGGGTGGGACGGGGCGCGATGGGCTTAGGAAGATTCGGTCTCAGGTCTCGTTTCGCCATATCAGCCTTTGAAGGCCGCCCACGTTTTCTAGTCGGCTTCTGGTTATCGCTGGCACACGAGTCGGGTCGTCTTTGAGGCTGATCATTAGTTCCTCCCAGAGGCGGCCTGGGAGCAATGGGCAAGAGATGGCGATTCAGCGGCGAGCTTATCCTTGCAATGGGGGGCATGGCCGTGTAGTCCCGCTCTGGCGAGGATCTCGGGCGTTCATCAAGAGATGAAGCAGCTCCGCCTTGATGAACTGTTCGTTGGCGGTCCCAGGGCATGGGTCGTATTGACAAATGGTCCACGATTTGCATACACTGGCTCATATTACGACCTTGTTGGCACGAATGAGCCATCCGAAAGTGACAGCTGCAAGGCTTTTTGCGCAAACGTACCGTGAGGAATCTGCATGTGCATCCAATTCGGAAGCACGTTCTGTTCTCGGATGAAAGCAACGAGGACCTCAACACTGATTGAACTAGCTTTGATGAGTTCGGCGAGAATGAAGCGCTGAGAAAGCCGCTTCACTTAGTATTGTCCCAGATTACTTTGGGCGAGAGACCCTATCCTTACCTTTTCCTCGATGGTGAAGGGTGAAGGATCCATGGCTTTTGCCAAGACTGGCGGTCTTGTGGGAAGCTGTGCAACCAGGGAGATCGACGCGCAGATAGCGAGCGTGAGAGGGCTGCAAAACGACGGGGCTGCGAACGGAAGATATTGCCAACTTGCGTCTATGCATTTGGTTTCGGCCCAAAGGCTGGGCGGCAAAGACAACTCCCCAGATGTGGGACGAGGATAGGAAATCGTGTTCGCTGACTGCGCAGTGGTCACCACTCAAAGGCCAGGCGTTGGCAAGATCCAGACTGAACGCTGGTCATGGACGAAGCGGTTGGGGGCAAATATTGGAGGCCGAGGGATGAAGGGGGAGTAGGTAGCTGCGATTTGCGACCTGAAATGAAAAGGCAGGTTCATCCCACTATGGCGAAGCGTTGCGTCTCGCTGTCCTCGTCATCCGAAGATACCTAGGTAGGCAAGTTCAAGTCAGGCAGACTTGCGCCTAAGCGAGCTCTCAAACGCGCGGCTGCTGAGAAGTCGCTGAATGCCTGGCTCAGCGGCAACTGGGAACAGGGCCCCAAAAATTGTCGATGGACAGAGGCCGGAACTCCGGAATGAGACAGTGATGGCAGCCGTGGGACCGTTGTGCAACATCCATCTGCGACAGGCAGACTGCCAAAGAGCCGAACAGGAAGCTGTCTGGTCGACAAGCCGCTGTACCGCGAGGTGCGTTTCGCTGAGCAAGACGCAGGCCCGTCTTTTACCTGAGTCAGTCACAGCTGCTTGGATGTCAGGTGCGTCATGTCGGAAAACGGCCCCCCTCTTGGATTTTCGACACGGACAGGGGACGGGATTTCGACGTAGGGCGCTTACTATGCGACCTCAAAGCAGCATCATCAAGGCCGATCGGCTTCGGGGGCGGAAGGGTTGACTACCCCACGGGAGTTCGGTGTACCAAACTGCCTCCACGCGGTGACTCTCCGGCCTTCTCTCCTTCTGTCCTGGTGACGAGTGACAGTAGAGGTTCTGGAAGTCGCGTCCAGGGTTGCACCAGACAAGGGCCTGCTGTCAATAGACTTGACTGATCCCGCCAGCGAGCGGGCGCAACTGCCAGACAATCTCATGCTAGTCGACACACCACTACCGGACTACCGCCACGCAAGGGCCAGTTGCCAGAACCTGATTGACGAAAGCATCAGTGGCTTGCTGGTGACTGTGAGATGGTGTGGCGCAAATAAGACTCCGAGGCAGAAGTGAAGCGGCACGTTTCCCCCCCCCTGCCGTAAGCGGTCACATCCGAGCCGCCCCTTGCAACCCCGTACCCCAGTCTGAGTTGGCTCACGAGCTCGGAGGTAGGAAGACTGACCACTATGGAGCCCATTGAAGGAGAACGACGCCTTTTTACCCGTGTTTCGCCATGACGGCCAGCCACAATAAAACTTGAAGGTGATTGAATAGAATCGATTCAAGATAGACATCGTGAAACCTTCCATGGGATTGCTCGGCGTGCAATGCTGACCATCCTGTCAAGCCAAGCATCTTGTGGCACTACCAGTGAACGACGTGGTCAGAGAAGACGGCTGGCCGCCTGCCAAGTCCAGCATTGTTCCCAGTCGACAATGCGAGAGAATGTACTTCGTAGGCGCTAAGTTGCAATATCTTGGTGCAGAGCCACTTTGGCGCCCATGCCCATGATGTCGTCAGCCTTCATCGTCGATAAGACAGAGCGGCCCGCTCGGTAACTCCCTGGCCAGAGGCTCAGAATGTCTCGCGTCGCTCCACACATGTGTACGCTTCGACGGCGAAGCTTGCGGTGGTGTAAGGCTGGTACGCTTTGCGTACTGCTTGAGGGACCGCCTTGATGGTCGTCGGAGTGGTACGGTAGATCCGGATGCTTTTCCGTAGGTGCAATCAGAGGCTCGCGCACCCGCCACAACCGCTCGATGTGAAGTCGATTCATGTAAACGGTCGAGATCTGTGCGAGTGACATTGAGTCGACTGCAGCACATGCAGCTGTGGGTGGTGCGCTCGGGAACGACAGCCAATCAAGAGGTGGCCTTGGATCGCCTGACCTTGTCTCACCAGCCCTCCATTCTGTAATGGTAGCCTCTCCCAGCTACCAAGCACAATCGGCATAAGTTTGCTCTTGGTCTTGTTCCCTCCCCCTCTCAGACTGCTCTCCGTCCTCGCGATGGCACGGTATGTCCACCCAAGAGGTTGACGATCGATGGGCCGTTGAGGAAACGCGTGGTGTGACATGGGTAGTGCTTAAAAGGGAGAAACCCGCGTATTCTATGGTTGCAGCTAGACCATGGGTCTTTGCTCGTTTTCGGCGGCTATCCACTGCTGACTATCGTGTTCTAAAGACAAGGCATATTAGCGAATGCAATCCCGGTGACCAAAGAAAGATATGATGTGCGAAACAGAAACGGTGCGTGATTAGATATTGTCAAATTTGTCAGGGTCGACTGCGGCGAGGAGGCGAGGGACTTGACGTGAAGATGTTGCCAGCGACGGACGGCTGCGATTCATGGCGGCAATTGAGTTTTCGGAGCAACGAGGCAGATGGTCAGATCACGCAGTGATGACTGACGAGTCTGGCCAACTGGCCATCATGAAGTCTTTTATTCAACAAGATTCGACGTTCTTTCTGCCCAAGCGCAGGTAGTTCTTAGGGCTTGACCGCTCTTTAAGGTACACCTAGACCTCTCTAGGGAGATGATGGTCGTCCTTCTTACATCACCTCTTGCCTTGCAAAAACCTTTCGTGTGCTCTTTCCCAAAACTCCAGCTATTTCAATCCATGCAGTGTGAGTTGGCAAGTTCATCCTTCGGCAAGAACCCCGCACAATTTTGCTGCATTCTTCCTGGTCAATCTGCTCCTCCAACAAGCCCAACTCAGCATCGCGATCGCGCCGATCAGTCTCACGCAGTCACACTATTGCTCCGCCTAAAGGGTACCGGCATCAACGGTGCCTAAGTTGGCCCCGTTCGAGGCGCCAGTACTTGCCAAAAGATGATGCAGCGCGAGACGGCACAGACTGTTGGCGCGGCTCGAGCTAACAGAGAGATGCGTCTTCAGCAGTGCGACTCAAACCGAACGCGCTCGTACTACAGTTCACCGAGGGCCTTCCCATTGGATGATTCCAATGAACGCCCCGCGGAGATTGGGCAAAGTCATCGTTGTCAGCCAAATACGGAAGCGTCAAGCCTCACCAATGAGGAAGCATCTCGTTGCGTCAGGCAAACGACACCATACTGAAGCGATCGATTCATGCATATTCGTACACTGTTCCATTTTACATCTTGCTGACCCTATGCTCGCAAGCTCGGTGTATAGAAATTCACAAAAGCGAACATACACGCGCTTCGACTCCATGCAACACACGCGCTTCGATTCCATGCAATGTCCAAATCTCTGATCCACGTCGCTGCCATACCTTAAAAGACATCTCAATTGCCATATTCCAAGGCATTGTTGTTTCCTATCACATTCGGCGAACCCCATCAATCCGCCCTCGATCCGACCCTTGGTTGCCGTCTTCAAGAGGTGCTTGGTCACTTCAGCCAGTTCCGTGATCTTTTCCGTCGAGATAGCGTTCAATGCGAGACCGGCAATGTGCGGCGCAGCCATGGACGTTCCAGTATCGCTCAAGCTCTCGCTGTCGCTTTGGGTACCAGCAGAGGTCACATCCGAACCGGGGCCCAGAATATCTACGGATTCGCCGTAGTTAGAGTATTCGGCTTGCCTCCAGTCCCGATCGATGGCTCCCACGGTAATGGCGTTTGGTGATGAAGCTGGAGACCAGCCGCTAGCGTTTTCGGCCGAGTTGCCAGACGCAACGATCATGATGACGCCAGACTTGGCTGCCTTTTCCACGGCCACGTTGAATACGGCCGAGAATGGACCTCCTAGCGACATGTTGATGACGGCTGAACGAGTACGGTTCTTTGCAATAATGTCATTGACAGCCCAATTGAATCCGTCGAGAACTGCCGACATGTTGGCGTATCTTCCTGAAAAGACTTTGACAGCCAGTAAGTGTGTCTTCTTAGCGACACCAAAGTTCTTCCCGCCAATGGTTCCTGCGACGTGGGTGCCGTGCCCAATGTCATCTTCATTCGTGTCGTATACGCTGAAGGCAGACTCGGCTCGGCCTTCAAATTCGTCATGTGTGGTGCGGATGCCGCTATCAATCACATAGGCAAAGGTGCCTTCACCTGAGTTGTTCTTGTAGACGTATTCCATGGATCCCTTTTGTCGGTGAGAAATAGCTCCCAAGCCCCAAGTGGAGTTTTGCTGAACCGTGGCTTTGAAGTCCGATGATACCTTCGCCGTATGGCGCTGGGGACGGCTGAGCAGGAGCAGCTTTCCAGTTACCGCCAGTTCCCACAGTTTATCCTCTTCGACCAATGCGACCTAAGATGAAGTCAGTTTCCTAAACTCGACATGGGTTTCTTCACTTACATGAGGGCTGCTCCGGATTTCGGCGATTGTTGCTTCGGAGAAGTGACCGGCATAGGCGTGAAAGTCACTGGGACCGGAATAGACCTTCTCGATCCCCTGAACCTCGGCTGAGCTCAAGCCGCGCTTAGCCACACCGTCGACCCAGCTGAGATGTGTGTTCAAATCGTCAAAGTTGGATCCCGGCTTCAGAGCAACGATATATTTGCCTTTCACTGGAGACTCGGTCTGACTGACCGAGGCTGGCATGGCCTGGACCGCAACACCAAATGCCGCCGCCAAGACGGCGAAGTAAAGAGAGTGAACCATCTTGGCTCAATCACAATGCAAAGTTATAATGAAGAAGAAGAGCAGCCGATAAGATTATTTCTCTTGAGGAAGATTCACCGGTTTGATTTAACATGTTCAAGGGAGCGCAGGCAAGACTTATATGCGCGGTGGTCGGACGGCTCCATGACGAGAAGGCGCCGATTACGATGCCGGTTCTCGTGAGATTCAATACAGTACATGCAGTTACCATCGTTCAAGGCCTTCATCCGAGTCGAGACGCGCCAGTCCTGCTACTTGACGATAAGCCAGGGGTCTCGGGCCAAGTGCTAAACGGACAAATGAGACCAAGAGCTTCCTCATACAGAATTCACAGAGAACGTCAGCCGACTTCTTCATGCGAGTGGGCCGACATCGCAGTCACAAGGGGGAAGGAGAATGGCGCTGACCGGCTCATACTGTACAGTAGATATCGTCAGTTACGCAGGGTGGAGTCTGAGGTCCGGAGCTCGGTCACGATAAGCGTCCAAGAAGCAACTCACACTCCGATGCCCGAAGCGAAAGAGGCAGCAAATGTGACAGGTTGCGAGCGAGTTTGGCAACTTGGCCCGATTCGGGAGGTCGAAGGAACGAATAGGGCTGTTGAGGCTATAAGATCGACTGCTTAAGCCGCTGCCAGTACAGTATGCACATGCAAGATTGACGCCATACCGACGTCCCAGAAATCCGGCATGTCAGGGCTCCGGAATCGGACAAATGCCATGTGTCCGTCGAGATAGTGCAGGAACCGATTGTCATCGAGTCGTCAAGTTGTCAGATCGGGTTCTCGGTCGCGTGAGGCGCGAGGCCACTCGCTGGGACAAGCAATATGATGTGTTGCGGCGAACCTGGGAACAGAGGCGGAGTTGACCTCGCGTGCTATCGGTACCATCTACTGAGACCACGTACAAGTCGTGCTATAACGCGTTCGCACAGCTTGAAGCTTCGAGAAGCAGATCCGTCGAGCATTGATATATTCGCGTTGATGGTTAAAGCTACGCCTGGCCCGCTATCACGAGAAACATGGAGGAGTGACGCTCAAACATCTACGTTATGACCGTAGTTCTCTCTCTAATATGCTACCCAATGAGCAGTCTGCCAGTGTCAGAAACGGTACAGAGATCTAGACAACATCGTGAGTTGCGTCAACGGAGTCATGTTGGCGACACCGCTACTTCGGCAGATGAAGCGGTACCGATGCCGTCCGACTGCGGCATGCGTGCGCAACAAGTCTTGAGAGATATGATACGATGCTTTGCACATGCGTTTCCTGTATTCACGGAGACTTCCGAACCGCGGCCTTGGTTTTGACGGGAACGGCGGCTGCAATTACGTTAAGCATGAGAAGCGAGGCCTACACCTCCCGTGGACAACTGAGAGGATTTTGATAGTATCTGTCTCGCTCTTGAAATCCTGTACAGAAGCTTCGTCTTATACACAGTAGGACTTTAGGATTCATCAACCTTGCAGGGTGAATACCATAGCCCAGTCGCTTGATCTACAGTCTCATGAATCCTGGCAGCTCAGATGTCCAAGGGAAAACGAGACCCGGATCGACGCTCAGCAGACTGGGCTCGTCGTATTCGGAGGGCGCCGATGAAGGTGCAACTTTTGTGTGTCCTTGACTCTTTGTGGATATCTCGCCATCGGCGCTCCTTGGATCTCGGATACCACCTGCCCCTTTGAGCCTCAATTTCTCTATCCAACGCCGATGACTGCGCACAATCGGCTTCTTTATCTCGCTACTTAAGCGATGTGGAGAGCTTCTCGTTCTGGCTCGCCATCAAGGCGGTTCCGGAGAGGCCTGACAAATCGGCCTTCGAGTCGCCGTCGTACAGACTGCATCTTGCAGACCCGGGCGCGGCGACATCGCCTGGCTATCGCCTCGACAACGCACGACCCGGGGAGTTCGCTGGCAGCTCGTGCTCAAGATGAGGTTCCAGGGTAGCCTGGCGGTTGCGGCCCTCGTTGCGGGCGCCGCTCTCGCTCAGACGGAGAGGCTCGACCCAGCCGCATTCGCACAAGAGATCAGCAGAGAGGAGTCAGTTGCCATGCGTTTTTGAAGCCAAGACAAGCCGTCACTTATACCGTGTCCAGGCTTGAGAAGCATGCTCTGCAGCTCAACGCCATCGCCAAGGCAAACTTTGGCAACCGCGGCTTTGGCACGCCCGGCTACCTCGAGTCGCGCGACTATGTGCTGCGCATGATACGCAAGTGCGGAGATGGCTTCGCAAGATTGCGCTGGTGCAGCGCGGCGGGTGCGTCATCTCGGAGAAGCTGACGCTGGCCAAGCGGCACGGCGCCGTCGCCGTCGTGGTGTACAACCAGTCCCCCCGAGAGGCCGCGGCGACGGCCGGCTCCGACGACATTGGCAAGCAGCTGCCCGGCGGCCTCCTGGGCGTGGGCGTCGGCCACGATGTCGGTCGCGAATGGAGCAGGCGCCTGGGCGCGGGCGAGACGTTCCCCGTCGCCATTGTCATTGACCACAACGACGGCGAGGTGGTCTCGTGGAACATCATGGCCGAATCTAAGAGCGGCGACCCGGATAATGTCGTCATGCTGGGAGCTCACCTGGATAGCGTCCAATCCGGCCCCGGCGTCAACGATGACGGCAGCGGCACGTCGGCACTGCTCGACATCATGGCCAAGCTGTGTCACCACAGGGGCTTCAAGAACAAGGTGCGGTTCGCGTGGTGGGGTGCGGAAGAGTGAGTCCCTCCTGTCTAGACGACACGATTGTCCTCATCGTGACTCGTGAGTATGCCAACGCTCACAATGGCAGGCTTGGCCTCGTCGGGTCCAACTACTACGCCTCGCAGCTGGGCGAGGCCGACGCCGACAGGATCCGCTTCTACTTCAACTACGACATGATTGGCAGCCCGAGCCCCAACTGGACCGTGTACGCCAACACCGACGCCGACAGGTTCGGGGCGAGACACCTGTACGGCGTCATGAGCCAGTCGTACAGCAACGTCTCCATGAGGTGAGATTCCCCCGCCCTCCCCTAGACGCTCAGCATCCTTCATATGGTGTAATATACGACATATGTTGACTCTCGCGGTAGCAAGTTCGCGGCAAACTCAGACTACGTTGCGTTCCGGAACCTGGGCATCCCCGCGAGCGGCATCTTCTCGGGCGCCGACGCCGTCGCGGACCCCTGTTATCACCAGGCCTGCGACGACAGGCAAAACATCAACCTGGACGCCACGCTCGTGGCGGCGCGGGCGGCGGCGTTTGCCATGGCGGAGCTGGCCAATGGGTTGGAGGGCCTGCCGGTGCGCGATAGGAAGAGGCCCTCGCACGGGCAAGGGGGCAAGTCGTTACGATTCGTGACATGAGACTGTAGCAATGGAGCTCACTATCTTGAGGGATGCAAAATCGCTTCCGAGGTCATGATTTAGTGACGCTGCGTCGCGTTTCTCCACCATCTGCTCCCTGTCCCCCAAGCCAGCCATCTAAGTTATCGCACAGTTTGCAAAGTGCAACGAAAGTCGATTGACCATTGGCCCGTCGATATGAGCCTCTCCCATCATCAGGAATTGGACCTGGCCTTGAACACCGGCCCCAGCACAGCCACCCACGTAGCCGCGCCAATAGCTCCTCGCCATCGCCATTCAGCTCAGCCAAAATCGCGTCCTTTCCCCTCCAAGAACTCTCGGACCAATCTGGCCCCAGAGCTATTCTTCTCGCTGTCGCCATCGCCGGGTGCTAGGTGACCTTGTTGCAGCACGCGCCGGAGGAGGTCCTTTCCATGTCGCCGAGGTGGACCGCGTCGGCGGCTTCTGGCTCGTCCAGGCAAGAGGCGTCGATAAGGGTCTTGCTTGACATGAGCCAAGCAGATCTCCTTTCCTTACTTAGGTTTTTGGTCTGCCGCCCAAGGTCGTCTGTACAGATATCGTATCAAAGCTTAGTTTGCCAGTCCGATGAAGGAGGAGCGAGGAAGATGTAAGATGGTATCAGGAATCTTGACTTCATTGTGATTAGATGCTATTGACCAAATATACATAACCCTGCCATACATACTCCGTTACGAGATTCGTGCTTTTTGCAGTAGCAATGATTCAAAGACATCCGCTTGCCAACTCCCAAGAATGACTTTATTGTCTGCTGTATTCACAGCGAACGGGGTTGAAGGCATTAATGGTGCGAGCAGAGAAACCCAGGCAGCCCTTGTTGAAACCGGGAGTCGGGTTGTTGGTGTCGACCCAAATGGTCCACGAGCCCCTGATGGATGGGCAAGCAATGAGGCCCTTTCCGTTGAAGCTCAGGTTGCCAGTGCGGTCAATCTTCCAGCCCTTGATCTCGAATCGAGGGGGCAGACGACCGTTGCCGGTGAGGAAGCCAATCTTGCCCTGACCTGCAGAAGTGCGTTAGCAAAGACAGTGACGATGGCGGACGTTACTGTCAGCTTACCCATGCCAGAGCGGTCGGCAAAGACCTTCTGTACAGGTCCACGACCCGTGTAGAGATAAAGGACCTCGTCCTTGATGTAAAAGGTGGCGGTTGTGGGAGCTTTTGACTGGTCCTTGATCTCACACTTTGCGCCCTGACTCGGGTAGTTGATGAAGATGTTGCTCTGTGCAGCATTGACTTGGCCAAAGTGAATGGGGCTGGCAGAGCGCAGAGACATGATGCCAAAGGGCTTCGAAGGGGCCGCAGACGGGGCGGGAGTAGCCAGGACAGAGCCGGCGGCGGCCAGAGAGGCGATGGCAGCAGAGAACTTCATGATGGCGGTTGAATGCGGGAGAGAATAGACAAAGATTATCGAGCTGTGAGTGATGAGGATGAGATGAGATGTGATGAAGAGGACTGATCGAGGCAGCACCCGCGACGCAGGTCTTTATATATGCACCATGGACGGTTCAGCCCGGCGACCGGGGCCGACGGTGGTCTCGGCCTCGGCCTGCAGCCGCGCCGTCGACACTGCCGAGCCGCTGCGGGCAGAATGCAGATACGAGGGCCTGTGTTAAGTAGACCCTGGGAAAAAGCAGCCACTCCTTGGTGCTTACACGAGGGATGTGCGCGCAGAGACAGGGGAAGAGGCACCTGTCGGTTCGTCGCCGACCTGTCGCTCCCGCTCATCATCCCGAAAATGGAGCACACAACGTCATATTAACCACAGCAATCCACATGCCGGGGTGCATGATTTGACGGCGGGCAGCTGGCACTATCGACCGGAGAGGTGACGGTTTCCATTGATCGTTCAGTACGGGAATGGCTTGTTCAAGAGTTCCATGAGCAAGCATTGTTGTCGCCGCGATCAAGCTGCAAAGTCCGCATCAACCAGCCGTTCGACCTATTGCATGCTAGGAGCCACCGAGCGTTGCGGACCGTTTTGTCCAGTGTGGATATGTAAGTGTTTGCCATTGGTGCAGGCGGGTGGTGGCGGATCTCGAGAAGAAGCAATTGTCGAGGCTACTCTGAACACGAGCGAGCTCCCCAGAGAACTTGGGGCCAATGAAAGGTCCGGACTCGACCGTAACCCAGTTCCAGATGGGATACGAGACAGCCGGCGTAGGCGATGTTTAGTTGTCTCGATTCCGAGAAACGGGCGCCTAGAATTGTCCGCTGCTGCCCTGCTGAGGCCGGCTTCCACGACGCCACATGCCGGGCTACGGCAACGTGGGCTTGTCTGCAGGGGCGCTATTAGCAGGACATGCTTTCGTGCAAAACAAAGCCCAGGGCCCTTGGCTGCGGCCGGGACAGGTGAGGGAACCGCAGCAACCATAAACTAGCATAGCTCTTCTTGGGATATGCTTAATTCGTCGCCCGTTCTGCGGCTGGGCTTGTTCCGGGCCGATTCACAAGTCGCATGGGCGGCCTCGCGCCAGAAGACACAAAAATCAATAGCTCCAAGTCCCGTGACGAGCCACGGCCCCTCGGCGTATGTCCCAATCGAGACGTTTGAGTGAGCATCTTCGGCAGTGCCTGGCGCATGACGTTCTAGCGGCGATGTAGCCGTCTTGTCGGAGCACATTGAAGAGAGAAGGGAGACGGCACGACGCAATGGTACGAGATCGGAAGCTCGGCCACTCTTGATGCTGCCAAGACGCCCACCACGACCGGGCGAGCGCAATGTCTCTCTGCCCACGGAGACAAGGCTTGATCGGGGACAGCTGAGCCATGTCGACGGGCGGTGCGCGATTGGCCCGAAGGGACTGATGTAAGCCTTGGCCCTGATGCTATCCGGCATTGGCGACGTTGCGAGACGGTCATGTTGATTGTTGATGATGCGATGGTATCGACGACTGGATGTCCAATCATTCATCTACTGCAACGGCGGCTATCCGGATTAGTGAAGCCGAGGGCGCAGCTCGATCAACTTAAATATCTGAGGTGATTGCGTTGCCAATGGCCTCGTCGAGCTCGGATTGTCATGGCAAAATTAACTGGCAAAGCGTCTGCACCTCGATACCCTGGAGTCGGTAGTCAGAGGCGACCGGGACGGGAGACGAGGCTCGAAACATCCGTATCTGCGCTGACATGATAGATGACGGGCTTGGTGCACGATTGGCCGAGGCCGTAATGCCGTCAATAACTACAGGTAGGTAAGGGGAAAAACCGGCATCTCGGTTTGGTGGTTCACGGTTTCGTATTCAGAGTACGAAAACGCACCCCTGTTCGGAGAGCGGAAGAAGGAATAGCGGGCCGCCAGAGGGAATCCCCACTGCTTGGCCGGGGATCTCCTTCCCTTCTCAGATGCCTAAGGTAGATATTGTACCCACATGACGCACTCGACCTCTAGAGCCACAGTGCCGTCCGTTGATGTCGTGAACCCTTTGTGCGGTACCAAGGTACCTGCCGACTGCCAGGCACTTGTCTTTGTGTTTTTTTTCTCTTCAAAAACCAATCGAGGAGCAGTGGCCATCAAGAGCACCAATGTCCAAGTCGCCCACTTCGGAATGATGCGCGTCGTAGATACGTGTGCCTGTTCAGCTGCAAATAGAGGAAGGCCTTTTATTCATGGTCCATTCTGTTCTTGCTTGTACGTCTCTCATTGCCGCGACACTCCACGGGTCAAAAGCCGATGTTCGGAAAAAGATTCGTCCGTGCCAGCTGCGATCCCATTACCCACAGCCGCCCTGTCTGTCTGTCTGCTTGCTTGCTTACACATGCCCCAGACGGACGGATGCACACTTTTGCACCTCATGAAATGTCGTGCCCGTCGGCCTCCCGAGATGGAGAGCCAGGTATCGACGAGGCGGACCGACATATTCGCAATCGCAGCAGCCAGCCAGCCAACATGGTTTGTCTCGTTGTCCGCGGCGCTGTTGATTCTGGGGGAAAAGAAAAGGTGTAAAGTCATTTTAACCTTTGGCTATTGTCATCACCATCTCGTCCCGAAACCCTTCCCTTGAGTTGGCAGGGGTACCTCCAGCACCGGTCTAGCTGCCCCTTGGTGACATGTACCTCCGGCCAGTAATTTATCCCGTGGCGCTACCTTCTGCTTTGCCGAAAACCATCAGAGCAGTTACGGTACCTTAGCTCCCAGCTTCAGTGACCCCGTCGCCTCGTGCAAATCCTCCGATTCAACAGTCCATCCTCACTCTCGACCGTCAATCTCCATTCTCCGCCGTCCAGCTGAACCGCGGGTGCAAGGCCACATGCACCCCGTAACCTACCTTCCTACATACATCGTCGCCCATGGTCCCGCGCCTCGCGCTCCGCTAGCTCGGCCTTCTCTTCCATTTCCGCTGCCCTTTTCGGCCTTTCCCTCGTCTGGCCCTGCGTCGCCTCGTCCTGCCGTCGTCTCGACCACACGCGCGTCCTTGCTCCGTGTGGCCACGACCTATGCGCCCTCTTTCGTCTGCGCGCCTGCTTCATCTCGACTCGGACGACTTCTTTCGTCTCCCTGTTACCTCGTCAGGGCTGCTCCCTACTGCGTCTGCGCTCTCACCTGCCCACGCCTCGCGCGGCCCCTTGCAGCACCGTCTTCGACAACTCGAACCCGCGCGCTAGCAGCGTCTTCCGATGCTTAGATGGAGGATGTTGCGCATGCACCACGCAGGATGAGCAGGTTGAAGCTTGAAGACGTCGACGCCAATGGCGCGCGACCCGATGCCGACGCAGCCGCCCAGCCTGCGGCTCCTGACGCGTCGAATGCCTCCTTTCCCTCTCCCGCGGCCTCTCCAGACGGCGTCAAGTCACGCAGCGACAGTGCCGAAACTCCTGGGTCATCCAAGAATTCACGTTCTCGCAAGCCCTCGCAAAAGTCGGCCACGCGGGATTCCCCGCTCTTCGCCCACTTGCCTGATATGACAGCGTCCTCGTGCGAGACCTTTCAGGTTATCCCCGACTGCCTCTACGGATCCAAACATCTAGGGTCGACAGATAACGATGCTCTCGACTGCGACTGTAGAGATGAGTGGCGTACGATGCCCTGCTAGATTACCCTCTTCTCCCGCTTTGGCCACCTGACGAAAATGCTGACACCCGCTGCTGTACAGGTGATGGCGAGAACCTCGCGTGCGGCGAGGACTCTGACTGCATCAACCGAGCCACTAAAATGGAGTGCAGTGCAAACACTGGAAACTGTGCTGGCGGCTGTCAAAACCAGCGTTTCCAACGCAAGCAATGGGCCAATGTCTCGGTCATCAAGACCGAGAAGAAGGGCTTTGGACTTCGCACCGACTCGGATCTCCAGCCCCACGATTTTGTCTACGAATACATTGGCGAGGTGATCAACGAGCCAACCTTTCGTCGCCGCATGCTGCAGTATGACCAGGAGGGCATCAAGCACTTTTACTTCATGTCTCTTAACAAGAATGAGTTTGTCGACGCAACCAAAAAGGGCAACCTAGGTCGCTTCTGCAATCACTCCTGCAGCCCAAACTGTTACGTCGACAAGTGGGTTGTTGGGGACAAGCTACGGATGGGCATATTTGCACTGCGCACTGTTCGTGCCGGTGAGGAGCTGGTTTTCAACTACAACGTTGACCGCTACGGAGCCGACCCCCAACCTTGTTACTGCGGTGAGCCCAACTGTGTCGGCTTCATCGGTGGCAAGACCCAGACCGAGCGAGCGACCAAACTGCCGGCAGCCACAGTCGAGGCACTAGGCATCGATGATGCCGATGGCTGGGACACGGCAGTGGCCAAGAAGCCTCGCAAGAAGAGGGCTGACGAGGACGACGAGGACTACGTCAACAGCATCCAGCCGCGCGGACTGGATGAGGACGATGCACGCAAGGTCATGGCCACGTTGATGCAGTGCAAGGAGAAGTGGATCGCCGTCAAGCTCTTGGAGCGTATTCAGCGTTGCGACGAGGAGCGCGTCATTCACTGCGTGATGCGTATGCATGCTTACCAGATCCTTAAGACGACGCTCAACACTTTCATCGACGATCACAACGTGGTCCTGCAGGTCCTCAAGATCCTAGACAAGATGCCCCGCCTGACGAGGAACAAGATTCAAGATTCCAACATTGAGGTGACGATCGAGGGGCTGACTGGCTCCAATCACGACGACGTTACGTCCATGTCGAAGAAGCTGCTCGATGATTGGAGTAAGCTCGAGGTGGCCTACCGTATCCGAAGACGCAAGGTCGACCCGAATGCCCCCGTGCAAAATGTCTACGAGGACAGGCGTGGTGCTCAGGCTCGTGGCGATGACACGGCGCAATCTACACCAAAGACCGCGTCGCCGCGGACCATTGACGCGCCCAAAGGCCCACGCAGTAGTGTCCCCCAGAGGAGCAACTTCTTCAACAACCAGCGACCACGCCGTCAATTCAACACACCGCTCCCGGACGGATGGTTTTCCGCCAAGGATGCCAGAGGGAACGTCTACTTTTACACAAAGACGGGCAAGACAACCTGGCAGCGCCCATCTCATCCAGCCAGCGAGAACGCGCAGAAAGGACCCTCGAAGGCCATGCAGGAACAGCTCGCAATCCAAAGCATCATCGACAAAGTCACCAAAGAGGGGACGCCAAAGGCTTCGGCCCCCATGCCAAAAGAAGCACCGGAGGCATCCTCCAAGGAGACCAGGAAGGACAAGTGGCGTTCTCTGCCCATTGACAAACAAATGAAAATCTACGAGAACACGGTTAGCCGCGTCCATGGAGTAGAGACCGGTGAATACCGTCTGACTAACAGCCATATTAGGTCTTTCCTCCTGTTAAACACGTTCTAGACAAGTTTCGGCACAAGCTTCCCAAGGATGAGCTGAAGAGACTGGGCAAGGATATCGCCAAAAAGCTTGTCGCGTCTGACTACAAGAACAATCGTGTCGGAGACCCCACAGCCGAGCTCACCGAGAAGCAGATTCTCAAGATTAAGAAATACGTTTCTGATTTTCTGAAACGCGCGGTGGAAAAGTATCAGGCGCATCAGAAGCGCAAGCCGGCCAAGGAAACCCAGGCACCTGGGGAGCCAGGCAAGGACGCCATGGCATCGGATGAGCAGTTGCAGTCTAGCATCGACGCTGGCGATGACGGCGCATCTGCAGTCCCCACGCCCAAAGGCGAAGCGAAATTGGAAGATGGGGTAGACGACTCGATCCTTAGTGACGTCGAAACCGATTCGCCCGGAAGCCAAGATCGCAAGCGCAAGCGCGACAACGGCTTGGCAGATTCGACTGACGCGACTCCGTCCGAGGGTCCCGATCTCAAGAGAGCGAGGGAAGAAGAAGCGAGTCCGCCACCGCCACCGCCACCGCCACCCGAGATGGCCCCAGAGGACGAAATGGTCGACGTTCAACAGGCACTTCGAGAGCAGGAAGAAGCTCTGATGCGTGAGAACGAGGAAGCGCAGAGACTCGAAGACGAGGCCGAGAAAATAAAATTGATGGAAGACGGTGCAGAGGAGCTTCGCAAGAACATACCTCTGGCCGTGTAAGCCATTGTCTAGCAACATGCATGGGGAAATATCAGGCCACGTCTTGGCAGCCTGCACAGACATCGCATCATATATTGCGATAGGAGAATGGTCCATTCGCGGCTGCGTCCATGCTTGACGGCATTGCAGAATGCGGCACGCGCCGACAGCGCATGGCACTCGTCCACGGTGAGGAGGAAACATGTACGCCACGGGCAGTGCGACGTTCCCATTTCATCCCCAAGCTCGGTCACAGACCACTACTGGGACACTACACCGCTGGCTTGGTTGCAACTTTTGCTACTTGTTTTATGTTATGCATCCCAACAAGGTCTCTTGGCGGGGCGTCAACGGAGGGTCATGTTCCGTGCTGACCTCTGGGGTTCACGCTCAGATTGAGCTATTAGAGCGGCGCGGCGGGCTACCAATAGACAGAGATACCAATGTTTTTAAGAGAAGCGTGAGGAACTTGGACTTCGCTAACTGACGTGACGATGAGCGATGCAGAGACATGGTCAGGGAGAGGTTTCAAGGCAGCGCCGTGAGATTTTGCCCGTTTCTATAAATGAATCTCGTAGCCATCACCCATGGAGATGCAACAATCCATGCCTCAAAGTAGTAATAACTGTGGAACACGCAACGCCGGCCATCTGAATGCGACAATATGCCCTTAATAGTTACACGAACGCCTTTCGCCGATGCGAGTCATGGACGAGGCCTGCTCGGACGTGCCTCTAATCGTCATCACATTGGTCATCGTCGTCGTCATCAGAAGAATCATCGGCGCGGCGCCTCTTCTTCTTGGGCGCAGGCTGGGCGTCAACCTCGCCCTTGCGCCGAAAGACGTAGCTCCTGGCGGGCCTGTCCTCGCCGCGCCAGGCGGCGGCCGAGGGTCCGCCGGCCCGGTCCCTGACGACGCCGCAGGTGCGGGCGTGGCGATAGCCCGGGTAGGCGCTTGCGTCGAAGCGGAAGCTGCGCTCGACGGCGAGGCCGGCGTGGCGGGCGAGGTCGCGGACGTTCCAAAGGGAGTAGGGCTCGCCTTCGAAGAGGGTGACGACGAGGGCGCCGCGCGGGGCGAGGGCGAGGGCGGCGGCGCGGTCGAAGAAGGCGACGAGCAGCGACTGGTTGTGGCGGACCTGGCGGTTGACGTCGGTCGACTTGCCGCCGACGTGGGGGAAGTTGAAGAGGATGCGGTCGAAGCGCGGGGGTCGCGAGAGGGAAGTGGGGAGTTTGGTGGCGTCGACGTTGTAGAGGAGCTTGTTGCGCGGGGGCGCGGGAGGGAGCTTCGGGATGGCAAAGGAGGTGTAGTCGTCGGCGTCGTTGTCGTTGTCGTCGGCTTCGGAGTCGGCGTCTTGGTCGCGCGCGGGATCCGAGTCGGTGCCGGCCGGCGCGGCGCCGTCTCGAGGTTCCGGATCCTCCCCGCCAGCCGGCTTGGTGCCGAGGACGACGGCAATGTTTGCGTCGACGGCCGGGTACTTGGCGACGAGCTCGGCGCGGTCCTTTTCGAGGACGGTGGCCGTGACGTTGACGCAGCCGTGGTGCTTGATGATGGAGGCGGCGAAGCTCAGGTCGCCCTCGCCAACGAGGAGGATGCGGTCTTGCGGGTCAAAGGGAATGATTGTCGGCTGCTGCTGCGGCTTCTGGTTATTGTTGACGTTCTTCTTCTTTGCCGGAGCGTGGTGCCTGGCCGGGGTCGCGGTGCCCACGTCTGGCCTCGGCCTGGGCCTGCGCTGTTGCCGCAGTTGATGTTGCCGCAGATGCTGCTGCTGCAGCTGTAGCTTGCGACGCTTGGCCATGGCTCGAGATTCTGACTTGGTCGCGCGAACCGAGTGTGGTCCGCTGCCAACAACGATTTGCGCAGTCGACAACCTCGTCCGGACGGCAATGATTGAAGCCGTGTGGCGATGGGCGTAGAGGCGTGGTGATGCCCGTCTGCTGCTGCTGCTCTTCGCCCTGTGACAACAGGCCCCCGAGAAAAAAAAAAGCAGCTTCTTGTCCGCAGGTATGAGGTCACAGCGGAGATCTCACGTGCGTTGTGGCGCGCCTGGGCGGGAAGAAGGGGGGGATACGTACAGTACGGTACCAAAAGTTTGCGAACGCTAGCCTAAGTATAAATACTACCTACTTATTATAAAGCTTATAATAAAAATTATACTATATTAATAAGCATAAGGGTTATTAATCTATATAGTAATATAATTAAGATAAGTAATTATTAAATTACTTATTAAAAAATAATTATTTAGTATTTATTAAATAATAAAAAGTACTACCCTATACTAATCCTACTTAAGTACTTTAAAGTAGTATTAAATAGTAATACAGAACGTGACCAAAAGTCTGCGAACGCTAGCGGGGTATACACCAAAACTCATACTTTTTATATAGACAAAAAACTAACTTACTAAGCTATATAAATAGAAATAAAATATATTATATAAAGAAAAAAGCTTAATAAGTATAAAAAGTATGAGTTTTGGTGTATACCCCGCTAGCGTTCGCAGACTTTTGGTCACGTTCTGTACCTGGAAACGAGAGGGAGGGACGGGGCGGCCAGATCTGGGCCAGTGGACGGGGAACAGGGGCGTGTGCCGCGAGGCGTCTGGTATCCGTGGTATCCGTACAGCGGTACCTCACTGCTGTCTGCCCCCCTGAGGCTGGGCAAGGTACCGCTCGGTACTTTCGTACAGGTCGAGAATATGGGGTACACGCCCCTCCCTCTCTGGACGGCCACGGCCCGGCTTGCAAGTCATTGGATGGACCCTTTTGCGCTGCAACAACAGCCTGCATTGACAGTTTGATCGCTGCTGCGGCCCTTACGTCCTTACGTCCTTACGTCCGTACTAAGTTATACCGGCATGGATGGTGCACAAGAGTCGTGATTAGGTGCTTGCCTCTCTCGAGAATGGAAAATACTCGCGGGCAAGCAATATCAACATATTCTCTTGGTTAGCCTC
The DNA here is from genome assembly GCA_000956045.1 of Hirsutella minnesotensis 3608. NCBI lineage: Eukaryota > Fungi > Ascomycota > Sordariomycetes > Hypocreales > Ophiocordycipitaceae > Hirsutella > Hirsutella minnesotensis. Next base: position 172,657 of record KQ030541.1, on the reverse strand, counting down.
TAGTGCTGTCAAGTGGCTTGAAACTGGCCGTGGCGTAGCATCGACTCCCTGTGCAACCCCCAGAAATCAAGCATCGTCGAGGTGCCCTGTGGCGCAGCTACGACCCCCTCGGAAGCGTCCTCGTTTTGAGGCTGCTGCGGGGCGGTTTCACAGCAAGGCCGGCAGCGTAAGTAATTACCAGCCTGCGAAGCCGACGTTTGCCTCGTTGGGCATACTCCTAGAGGAAATGCTTGGACGTCGTTTGTGATGGAACAATGCAGTGGAGACGCCTCTCTTGAAACGACCAAGCTTGGCATCGTCTCGTCACGTTGCGCCAACATTGGAAAGTATAAAAGATGGCATCGAGTGGTCGACGATGGGAGCGTTTTGAGCGCAATGGTGTCGAGTCGAACGAGAGCGCCACCATTGTTGACGTGACAGTTCTTGGCCAAGCCAGAGCTGCTCCTGTTCTCACGCAGTCCGTCCTGCAACCAACAGAGCGACCGGGCTCGATGCGAATTGGAGGATGAATTGGAGGAGAATCGCAAACGTCGTGTGCTGCGAGGTCAACTCTTGGCCGTCCGTTGCCAGTTTCCAGTGTCCGCATGGCCTGCGAGACAAGCAAAGTTCTGGAAACAAACTCAACAACGTCTTTCATGCCATGGCTGCAAATAACGGCAAGGACGGCGGAAAGTTCGGATGAGAAATCCGGCACCTCCATATTGGACAAATATGCCGAGAAACGGGTTGGTCGGGCGTTGACGGGGCTCCCCGACAAGGTCGCCAACGGCTCAACCAACTGCGTGCCGTTGCCCTCTGAACCTGCCGCGCAACGGACGCATCTGAGGCAGCCTTCAAAGGTTGGCACTCGCAGTCATTGCGGTGCTCGATGCGTCGTGTTATCCGTGCTGCCCGGGCGCGGTCCGTGGCGCCGGAGACTTTGGCCTTGCCTGCATGCCACGGTCGCCCGTCTCTTGACAGTAAGAGCCCGGGTGCCAAGTCGCGGCAGGGGGTAGAGCAGGGTGCGTGCCGTTGCTTGTAGTGGCCTGCGGAAAATCTGCTTGGCCGTGCCAATCACGGCCTCGCAAATGGTGGCATCTGCTACCGATTCAGTACAGGTGGCAGCCGGCCTGCCAATCACGCTAGTCCCTGGCCTCGCACCCTTGGTACTGCCATTCCCCCGGTCCTGGCGCCAGCCGTACGGATACTCGACTGTACCTGTGATATACGGAATAGGCCGACGTTCGTCTGTACCAAGGAATTACAGCAGCGGGCAGGGAGGAGAGCTCGCCGCCTGTCGTGGCCGGGCGATTGTTGACGCTGCCCGCGGTGCCAGAGGGCTTGGGCAACGGCCAGACGGTTGTTGTACAGCAACATGCAGCGCCCAAAAAAAGGCACCGGATCTGACATGTTGGTGCGAGCCTGTGAGGTGTTAGCAGGATTACGGCATCGCTTGACTGTTCACGTCAAAAAAGGAGAGGCCATGTGCATGCTGTATGACGGGAGGTTGCACGCGCACGCGCACAACAGCCAGTCAGTCACTCTTGCAGACCTCGTAGTATTCACGTACAGGAGTCGACTCATCAGAGGCTTTGCCTCCCGGTCAGTCCCCAGGGCCTGGAGAGTATGCAATTACTGCTTCGCTGGTCCCTTTAGCCAGCAGGCTCGTGTTGCCCTTTTGCGAGGACGTGGTGTCACGGAGCTTCCCCAGAGTCACTTTTCAGCCCCCCTCATGTTGCCCAGAGCAAACAGTCGAGGTACAGGTACGGCGGCCCAGTCTTGAGCCAAGGCAAAGGCATCTGGGATGGATGGGATTCATCCATCTGTTGCACCGTCAAGTGCCTCGCCTCGTGCCTTCCGCGCGTGTATCCCTTTTCCCCGGGTACCCCGTCCGGGGCATCGTGACGGTACCCGTACTGCTTGGGCATGTACCTTGCTGTACACACGACTGTGGCTAGTACGACGGAGAGCCGGGGCGGACCCGAAAAGGGACTGGAGCCACTTGGGTCGCCTCTCTCTACTCCCTCTCTTTCTCCACACGTAACCTGTTGCACGCATTGGATCCATTGCATTCTCCCTCTCTGCCAGCTGCCAGCCAAAAAAAGACGAGGCCAAGCCAAGCAAGCAACGACGAATTCCTCACCCTCTTGCGTCTGCTGGCTGGCGCTCAACTGCCTCTTGTCCTCGCCTGCATCGTTTCCTCCAGGCAATTGTCGTCGTCGCCGACTCGTTAAGGCGCCCTATTGTGCGGCGCTCTCTGCCCTATTCGACTTGCATTGACCAGCGTCGTTGAATCGGCGCCTAGTACCGCCAGCTGCCCACCTCAGGTATTACAGGCGCCCGGGTACCTCGCTCGCCGCCACTGTCAGGCCTGACGGACCGCTGTAAAGTACAGCCTGGGGTCGCCGCCGAGTGCCGCCGCTACTGCTGAAGCTACTGGCCTGGCCGCTGCCCATTGTTTCCGTGCGCCGCCGGGCTGCCGAAAACTTCTGTTCAGCCTGCACCTGGCTCTGTTATTACACCAAAAGCCGCCTCGGGCTCTTCTTTTTGCGAGAACAACATTCACCTCGCCTCACCTCGCCGGCCCCAAACACATTGATTCTTCCTCACCCTCTCTCTCCGCTCTTCCGTCCCTTTTCTCTTGGGCTCTTGCACCCTCCCGTCTGCTCTTGTTGATCCGTCGAGGACCCTGGCTGCCGCCGCGTCAACGAGAGCACCTCTCTTTGTCCGCCTTCTCTCGTCTCGTCCTTTCCCTTGGTCTTTTGTTCATGCACACAAAAGCCGTCGCTTTCCTGCCATCCCTTCTCATCACGCACGCGCTGCCACCCAAATCACGCCTGTTTTGATCTGACGGGCACTCATCTCGTGCCTCGACCTCTCAGGCTTGACTGCCCATTTCTCTCTTTGCCCGGCACCCGTACTTAGTTGGCTCTGCTCCCTGTGCTTTGTCTCGAGAGAAACGTCAGACAACATTCTTGGCACATCTCCATCTGGCAGAAACCCGTTTCCTCACGCAATCATCGCCACCCATATATACATGTCACTCGTCATTCATCCTCACCATGGCAACTGAGGCCCCGTCGCCGGCGACTAAGCCGGCAGCGGGCTCTTCTCGTGGTGGTCGAGGCGGCAGAGGAGGTCGTGGTCGAGGCGGTCGAGGCCGTGGAGGAGGCCGCGGAGGCAAAGCCGGCGTGGCCAAGACCAGTTCTGGGAAATCCACCGCCGGCAAAACCGGATCGGCATCACAGAAGCAAGACGCCAGTGCGGGAAACAACAACACAACTGGCCGCCCAAGCAATCGCCGCGGCAGGGTCAAGAACTTCACAGACTCGCGGGTTCAGGCCGCCTATGACCGCCAACGCGATCTCAAGGCCACCTATCTGACCGTCGCCAACGCCGTCAAGCCTGCCCTCCAGGAGCTCGCTGATCGTACCGTCGACAACTTGCTCGACGGTGACGACGTCGAGAGCCAATGTCCCGAGATTGTGCGCCTGAATGCCGACCTCCAGGAAAAGTACGACGTCGTTGTCGGCAAACACGACGCCCATCTCCAGCACAATTTGGACTTGGCTGAACGCCGCCTTCGAATGAAGGACGAAATCACCCAAAAAAGCTGCGAGGTAAGTGTTTCTGACTGATACTAGGTCGTCTCTTGACATCTTTCATTACCCTCGTGTCTGCCCGCCGCTGTCGGGTCCCTCTTTTGCTTCATAGCGTGTTGGCTAACTTCTTTTCCAGGCTCACATCGACGATCTCTATGAAAAGTATTATGACGGTCTTTTGAACAAGCTCCGCCTTCTCTCGACATTGCACGACAAGAATCTCCCAATTGATGTAAGCACCAAACGCCCCCGTCTCTTCCTGCCAGACCATATCTGACGCCGCTTAGATCCGCGATGACCGCTTTGAGTACAAGGTCATCGATGACGATCACCTTGACTACGACTTTGGTCCCTATGAAGAGTACGTGGACGGCATGCTCGTGCCCTATCCGCATCGCGTAGTGGGAACTCGTATGTGGCATCTTGCCCAGGCCCGTGAGGCAGAGGCCCAGGCAGAGAAGGAAGCCGCCGCTGCTGCCAAGGTCAAGGCCACCAAGGGCAAAGGCATCGCCAAGCGGAAACCTCTGGGCCAGCCTGAGGGCCAGCCGACGCCCAAGAAGACGACCCGCAACTCCACCAAGAATGCTCAGCTTCTCCCACCAGCTGAACTCTCTAACCCTCCCGCCGCCAAAGGGTTGCTCGCAGCTGCCAAAGAGGCTGCCGAGGAAACGACGGACAACACGCCTGTTGCCGAGGAGGATTCAGTCCCGACATCACCGGAAGCGAATAGCCCTCGCAACGGAAACACGGACATCCCCAAGGCCCAGCGGAGCCCCAAGCTCCCTAGAAACGTCTCCGAGCCTGATGAATTCGGTGTTCGAAGCTATCACGCCAGAACTACCGATAAGGTGCAGCACTTCCGTCTGCGCGTTCCACGCACGTTCTTGTTTGAACCCCACGAAATTGGCTTCCGGGACTCGACAAACGACCTCTCGCGCCATAAGGTCAAGGTCATACACAAATACACAAACACTCCCAACTCGAGTGCTCTGCACATTGATCATAGAATGCTCAGTTACGACTACTCGACCCTTGGCCCCGACGACTTTGACCAGGACATTGTCCGGAAACACAAGCTTCATCCGCGCTACGGCATCTTCCTCCCCAACAGTGTGAATAAGCAAGAGGAGATACGCCCATATGTCATGCCGGGCAAGCCCGTCGTCTTTATTGCCAACCCTTCGGGCCGCATATCCCACACTTCTCGCAGTTTCCAAGACACAACCAACCAGCGCAGCGCTGACGAGGCACCGTTGCGAGCACAGTTCACCGCCTCCATGCAGGCCTTTTGCAAAAAGACTCAGATCGGGCTCGAGGACATTGCGACTACTGAATACGTCGACTCGGAACAAGACATTCGCGCCAAATCCCTCGGGACGGCCCAGCTTGAGCTCCAGGCCAGTCCTTTCCAGTCCGACGCCACGGCATCAGTCGACGAAGATGGACAGCAACAGGATTACGTGGATCTGGATCCATCTGCAGAGGCTGACGGCGAGGACGACTCTGATACCCCTGCCGCCACTGCTCTAGAGCAGCCCGATGGCGGCATGACGGCAATGTCGCTCTTGGCCTATGCCACGGCCTTTGCGGCAGCCAAGGAAGCGCCTCGGAGCACACAAGCTGTTTCCAAGACCTCGCGATACGACGCGATCCGTGACGTCTTTACTTCGTCGCGTTCAGAGCCCTCTCCGGCACCTGATGAGAATCAACTGGGACTCAATTTCCTGGCAGAGGTTTGCGACGTCGAGCCACGAGCGCCAGGCTCGGAGCGCCAGGCTGAAGAAATGCCACCCCCATCGACCTCTTTCATGCCGGAACAGATTTCTCAACACCCCATGGCCTACGACGCGCCATCCTCTGTCCCGCTTCAGGGTCAGATATCCATGAACCAGAATATGGGCCAGCCGCCGCCTATGCAGTTCATGCACGAGCCTTCCAGAGAGCCGCTGCACCTGCCGCAGGCTGGCGCTGCCGCTGCTCACGCCATGGAGCAGCAAGCTTATTCCATGGTTCCGCAGGATATGGGCATGCCGCCGCACCACCAGCAGGCGAGACCCGATGAGTATCCGCAGCATCACCACCTTCCACCGCAGCCTCCCCAATCCCAACCTTTAGGCGTCGGCCCTCCGCTTGGTCATCCTGTCCCGGACCAGAATCCCTATTACCCTCCTCCCGGTTATCCGGCCCCTGACCCCCGCGATGCCCACATGGCACCCGGCCGCTCCATGGACCAAAGCTACAGTGCTCGTCCGATGGCCGGATATGGCAGCGAGGCACCTCCCGCACCTCCCCAGGCCTACGGCAACCACATGTACTGGCCGCAGCATCAACAGCCCGGGCCCTCACCCATCACCGCCGCCGCGATTCCAGCGCAGAATCAATATCCGCCTCCGCCGGCCCCGCCAGCGTCTACGCATCCGAGAATCCCCTTCTCTCACAACGCGAGTGCCGAACCGTTGCCACCTCTGCGTCCTCCTAGAAGCCGAGCCCAGTCTGTCCACGAAGAGTCGTCACTGGATCCCAGGATGCGCCCTAGTATGCACGGTGGTCACAGCTCCTACTATCCTCCACCTCCCGGGCCTCCACGCGCCTTCTCTCGCGGATACCCAGAGCCGCCTCCTCATCCTGCGTCCCAGTCAATGGGCCCGGACAGGGTCTTACCGGCGCCTCACCATCAGCCACAGCAGGCGTACATGGGATCACCTCCTCCACCGGGCTATGCCACCCAGGTTCCCCAGATGCTCTCGCCGACCTTTGCGAACCCACCGCCAATGGCCGGTCAAATGGTCCAGCAGAGCCCTCCCGGGACGCCGTTGGATGCGTCCGGTTCAGCCCTTCATCGTGGTCCGCCTTCCGGGGATGCTGCCAATGGCAAGTACAGGAAGTTGCAACCGGCACCTGTTCCTGCTCATCGGGTATGGAACAGCAAGCCTGAGCTCAAGACCATATTCTACGATCACAAGGAGACGGGCTCCTCAGCTGCTCTTCCCAACTCCGGCCCCACGCAGATCCGGGGTTGGAACGTCAACCAGTCTCGCAAGCGCAGCCGGCATGATAAGTCGGATTTTGCAAGTGACAGAGACGATTCTCGATAGAATCGAGGCGCTCAGTCAAGCAGTTCCGCGCAGCCCAAGGCCAAGGCCGCTCGCAGGTGCGTTCGCTTCGCCCTGCCCCCTGCCATGCCTGAGCTTCGCGAGACTAAACCGCACCCGCGACCAGGCCCAAGAATGGTGGCCGCGCCAATGCCGCCGCAGCCCTTTGACATGTCCAGCCTGGCCATGTTTGGGTTCGGCGCAATCCCAACGATAGAGTCAGCAGTACCCGAAACCAACCAGTCCGACACGAGAACCGCGCCGTCGTCCGCAGACGATGGCAACAGAGGCCGCGAATCGAGCATCGTGGTCGTAACCTCGGACGCCGAGTCCGAGAGACCTCTAAAGAAGCGCTTGCGTCCTCGCAAGAAGCAGCAGTGAATTGACATTAGCGTTTTGGCTTTCCGTCTGGATAGCATCGACAGCGACATTTTGCAAAAGTATCAAACGAACAAAGGAGAAGTAAGAAAAAAAAGAAAAATATACACGCACACGACGAGGATGTCGGCAGCCGAAAACGGCCAACGGCGCCCTCTTTTCCCCCCGATTTTCACATACAACGAAGCAATGAGCATTTTCAAAGGATCATTAGGGCTCGCCAAACACGAGCAACACATCAAGGGCGTTTTGTTTTCCAAGGAGTGCAGTCATTTCATGCACGTCGGTCCGACGCGCGCAGCACGCGAGCCAGGATAACCTTTGCGTCGCCAGAGAAATGCGGCGTGTGGAGGGGGTTTTGTTTCTAGCTCTGCTTTTGCGCGCCGATGCGCCCCACGCGAGACGTCGTCTCTCTACATATTCACGCGAATGGCTTCCCTTCCCGCCTCTTTCCAATCCTCGCCCCCGTCTCCCCGTTGCCGCCACAGTTGTTGTTTTTCGATTCTTCTTGCTCGCACGCGCGCCTCGCTCCTGACTATCTGCGAGCCTTGGCCTGGCGTGCTGACAACCATCTTCTTCCCCCGACCTCATCTGGTTGTCCCCCAAGGATATACCCACAGAAAGAGCTCGGGGTTCGCGTTACCCTTGTAATCCCGTTTTGGTGGACGGACCCGAGATGGGCTTTTGGCCACCCTTTTTTCAAGTATAAAAAAATCAAGTCTACAGAGTAGATTTTCGGCGGCGGACAGGTTCAGAGGGGGGGAGTGGCCGTGTGCGAGGATTAGGGCGGAACGAACAAAAAAGAGGCGCGAGAGAAGGGACTTAGCAACGTGTAAGAAATATACAGAGAATCAAGTCTTGAACAAAACGCGCGCCCATGTTTCTTCTGATATTCTCATTGTGCAATTGCTGTGACGTTCGTCTGTACTTTATACAATATCCCGCGCGCCTTGTCCCTGGACCCTCGCTACGCTTATCCTCTCGGTCTGCGGCTCGTCCGGCCAAGCCAAGTCCTGTCAGGCGTCAAATACCCGGCGCCGCGCAACATATCCAGCGTCGTGATCGGCCAATATCACGCTCCTCATTTGATTGATCACCCACTAGAGATGCTGGCTCGTCCATAGGCCAGTGTCCCGCTGCCGGGCGGCTGGTGCGTGCCCTAGATACCAGACGACTGGCAGCGCACCGCGTTGCAGAACCTCTCGTTCGGCGAGAAAAAAATTTCAGGGACCTGCCCCGGCGTGTAGCGGCGTCGTCCCGCCAGGTGCCTCCTGCGAAACATTGATCGTGTCTTGGGCAGCGGTGCTGCCATTGCTAAGAGTCTCGAGGCCGCCAGCGTTCATCATGGGGGCATCGCCCGTGGAAAGACCCATGGCACCCGATAATTGAGGCATCCCAGACGCTGTTCCGGCATCGACGCTCATCCCAGGGAGGCCGAGCATGCCACCAAGGCCCGCATCCATTAGCATGGGGGCTCCGTTGGAGGGCATCGCGGTGCCGCCGCCGAGCGACAAGAGCTGTGCTCCCAACTCGCCTTCCGGGTGGAGGGGATACATAGCCGCCTCGGTCCTTTCACCGTCGAAAATAACCATGTTCTGGATGGGCTGCTGGGTCTGCCCGAGGACGTTGATGACATCCTGCGCTAACTGCCCCCCGAGAATCGCTGTCACGGGGGCGAACTCGCTGCCTAAGTTCTGAAGGAAGCTACGTAAAAACTCGGGTTTGAGCGTCTCGCCCGGCAGGCCGAGCGCCTTGTGCTTTTGCGTGGCTATTTGAGTAAAGAGCTTGAGGTCGTCACGATTGCTTGGAAGCGCACCGCCCTTGAGCTGCTTAAACTCCCAAAGAGCGCGGAGGCATGATAGGGCTGGAGACACCTTTTTGAGTCTTCGCTTAGACTTGACGTATTCGTCTGGTAGCACGCCGACATCGCTCGCCAGGAACCACGTCGAGTAGAGCTCGCGCTTGGTGACGGACTCGGCGGTCTTGGGCCCGTCCCTCTTCGTCTTGACATCGACAATGGCGCGCGTTCGCGTTTCCTGCCGTGGCTTCGTAGACACGTTTCCGGCCTCGCGCTCAATGATGTAATCGTGCTCGATGAGGTCTGCGAAGATGAAGCCAAACATGCCGTGCGAGCCGGCGGCATAGAATGCCTTGCCGTTGATGCGCGTCGCCGTGTTGATGATGTTGAAAGTGTCTGGGTCCAGGTCGGTGGCGATGACGACATCAAAGCCAGCGAAATAGCTAGGCCCCTTGCCGACGACACTGTCTGAATCGACAAAGACTTGGACGCGAGGGTTCAGTTTGCGCACTTCTGCGCTGGCGGCCTGGGCGCGGTTTTGCCCAATGAGACTCTCGCCTCCCTCGGCGAGAAAGAATTGCGCTCCAAAATCGGCTTCCGTCACGGGCGACCCGTCGAGGATAGTGAGGGATCCGATGCCTGCGAGTACTAGGTTCTTTGCAATTTCGTTTCCGAGAGCTCTCATGGTAATGAGAAGGATATTTGCGCCTTGAATCTTAGCCTGCGCGGCCATGCCCCAAAGACGAATCTGTCGATCGTAAAGAGCAATTTCATCTGGAATCAAAGTCAACAGGCTTGATGCTCACACATGGGATGGAACCCAGTCTAACCCGCAGAGACGGTCTTGTCATTTTGCTGCATCGGCGCAGGCATCGCGCCGTTGGCCATCATGGTGGGCAGAAGCATGTTCGGATCTCCGATGGGTATCGATTGGCCCGGCGCGCCAGGCATAAGGTCTTGCATATTGGCCAAGTTGGGCATTTGGCTGGGGTCTGTCTGGCTGAGGAAAGTCGGATCGAAAAGCGGCATCGATCCCGCCTCGGAATTCAGGCCCTGGGTATTCAAGGGCTGGGACGGATGCGCTCCATTCTGCTGGTGTTGCTGCTCCATGAACGATGAGAGAGGACACAAGAGCTTGGCGCACGATGCAGCAGGCCGTGTGACGTTTGCGATTGGGACGAGAGCGCCGTGGAGGGACGGTATTTGGAAGAACGTTTGGAGAGTCAGGGCCGATGAGCGCGAGTGGCCCTGTGTTTTGCGTAGAGCTTCATCAACGCACAGAGTGGCAGCTGGCAAAGCAAAGATGGCTAATGCTGTTTTGTGGGGCTTGCTAGAGCTGTATCGACGCCGTCCGTCTTTATCGGATGTTGCAGATGTCGAGATTATGTGACCGATGTCGTTGGTTGCTGGCAGCTCGAGCGTCGAGGTGAGTGAAGCTCAGATGCGCGAATGCGGCTGACGTAAGTATCGCCTCAAAACAAGGTGGATTTTGTTCTCGTTCCTGAGAAATGCAGCCCCAAGCGCGTCTGGCGCGTGCCTGCCGCTACCGCTCGTTGGTGGGGCTTTCTGTGCTCTACGCGCGGCCATGGGGTGTCTTGTTACGGTGTACAGTACAAATAGTGGAATGTTCACAGGCCAAGGTATTTTGAGGCATTGGCGGGGTAAAAGCATCATGAAGCACAAAAGGTTTACCTTGGTCAGGAAAACACTATACGAATACGTATCGTGTACAAGGTTTTTCTGGCGAAACTTTGTGCAAGCCAAAGATTGGTACACGATAACACTTATTCATCCGTGCGAGTTAGCCTCTGATGCTGGACCAGCTGTATTTGCACTCTGGCGGACAAGCACGGGTCCATCTGTTTCACCTCTTGGGGCTGAGAAAGACAACGACGACATTTTGATGATCACGCGCTGCCCAGTACCTTAGGTAACTTGTGCACCTACAGACAACTACCTAAGGTACCTACCTAGGTAGTGAATCCCAGCATCACCTTCACGCATCGGGTACGGCTAATCATCACCATACATGCGCACAGAGCTGACGTTGGGTGTCTCTCGTCAGCACCTGATGCTGCAGTTATAATTCCTACTCGGATCAACTGGTTTTCGTGAATCCTCATACGCCCATGTATCCGAGGTCCTTGGCTGCTGGGCGGTCGGGGCCGTCACTTTTCGCTACCGAGGAGCTAATGCGCTGTGGTCTGTCGTGGTGTCTGGTCCAGGTACGAGGCAGCCCCATGGAAGCCAGGCACGGAGCGTACAGTGCCGTCCTGCAGCCTCTTTCGGTCCGATGCACTGTACGCCTTGCGGTCCTGCAAGCCATTTGGCCAACTCTCTGACCTCTTAATGCACGGCATGGCTCGGCATGGAGTGCATGCTGCACCTGCAGTTGCATTCGGTCTGCCGAGCCTCGTCTCACTTTTTACGACAGAGTACGCAGTAAAGACGATGCAGCACGTAGAATTTCTGACCGAAAAACGTCGCCTGGCCGGAGGCTCCGAGGCATGATTCCTTGGACGGCTGTTAGCAAGCATAGCGCGCAGCCTACAGGCTCCAATGGACTTGTTCCATCACTTATTGGCCATTTCATAGACGACCTCCTAAAATTCATTCCCCCGTCATGAACCATTAAGGTTCCTATCTACCTAAGCGTTAAAGTTTCCACACTGTGCTGACTATGCGCTACCTATCTTAGCCGCACACACAACGGCGAGATACATGTGGATACCTTGCAGGGCGATCCATCATCGATAAGATCCCACCGCTCAGAGGCACCCCCAGTTTACTCCCTCTGTTCTTTCCCTCCGCTGGAGCACAGCACTCCCTGCCAACTTGGACTCGACATCGCCAAACCCGAGGATTCCGCCTCCACCCTGGACCTCGCACTCGCACTCGTATCTGCATCTCCCCACGATACGATTCTCGACCGTGCCCGAGTTGGACTGCGACAAAAGGAGGATCCAGCGAAAAGCCGCCGCAACCAGCCAGCTAGCCACGGGCCCTCGCGACCGCACTTGGCTCAGCCGGACTCGCTCCCCTTGGCCCCGTCGACCCGGAATCCTACTCCCGACAAACAACACCATCATCCACGCGCTTGCAACGGCTCTACTTTCATGAAGCCTCGAGTCATCCATTCATTCGGCACCAAGTAATATCAGCCCCGCGTCATCGCGCCGCCGTCACGCCCGATTTTGAGCGGCCGTGCCACCGACTTCGAAATCGACTCTCCTCAATCGCCGTCTCTGTCCCCCTCCCCCCGACGGCACTCTACACCCTCTTCTACTAGTTGAGTGCCTCTCCCGAGCAATACGGAAACCCCATCATCAGATGCCTTTAAATCACCTGCAAATTCCCATAGCACACTGCGAGCGTTACATCGTCATCTCTGTCCCGGGTCGTCCGAGCCGGAGTTGCCCGGTTCCTTGGCAGGCACAGGATTAGCTACCCTTGCAAAAGTCACCGAAACCGGGTTTCCGATATCTTGAGTTCCGGGCTTTTAGTGCCACCATTCGTCTAGTCTCGCATCTTTTCTTTGTCGTTACAACACACGCCAACAGCTCACGGTCAACATGGCCTCTCGGCCAGGGTCCAGCTCAGGCTCAAATCGCCAACGCTCACGGGAGCCTCAAGGGGACTTTGCTTCGCTATCGGCTCCTAGATTACCGCCTCTGCGAAATATTCACGCATCCCGCGATCGCGACATGTCGCCGCCTGTCGACATCACCACGGCTAATCGCCGCTTCTTGGCGGCCAACGTCAGGCGCGAGCGCATACGTGCTCTAGACGAGCCGTCCTTGAGCTTCGACGATTTGGACCACAGTGTACACGGCGCATGGCTGGGCATGTCCAATCGCAACTCACGGTCCCATACTCTCGACCATCAACGGCCTAACTTTGAGGAACTCGACCAGACCCTCGACGAGGCAAACTCTCAGCTCAGGTCCCTCCTCGACATGACGAACCACATCAACCTCATGACTCCTCTCATTCGAACCACATTTTCGCCCACTCTTCGGCCCCACGATTTCCCCGACGACAACCGCCGCAGCAAGCGTCGCAAGATTGACGCTGACCGCCTCGTTCCCAGCTTTAAGGGGTTCCGGTATGGCAAGTACGGCCAGGTCGAGCCCGGACAGCTGCAAATGGAGATTGTGAGTTGCGACGGGGGCATGTTCTCCAACGAGTCCTCTTATGCGGCTGAAAATATCTTGAAAAACGACAACTCCGTCTACTGTACCAAAGGCAACCGCTGCAACATTGTCCTCCGTCATCAGGGAGCCACCGTCTTCACACTGCGAGAACTAGTCATCAAGGCACCCGGGTCGATGAACTATTCCCACCCGTATGCCTCTCCCACAGACAACAGTCAACAACCATGCTGACCATTACGCAGAGTGCGAGAAGGCATGGTCTTCGTGGCCATGAACCAGGATGACATTCTGAGCCGGACTGCGCAATATCAGGTCCAATACGTCCCGACGACCCGCCATCGCGCATGGCATGGTCAGGCCGCCGACAGGCAGTCCCTGGAGCGCGACTCCCGCCACATCATATCCATACGCCACCACGACGACGGCACGACGAGCACGAGGGCGCGGCGGTCGTACGTCCTGCGCGGCGACGACGACGACCCGGACCACCGCATGCCCCAGATGCCCCAAGAGTTCGCTCACAACCTTCCCGACTTCAGGGTGACGACTGAGTGCAGCGACGACGAAGAAGACGACTACGACCTGTCGCACATGTACCGCCGCGCCCCGAATCGCATTGGCTCCCTCCCCTTTGAGAACCCGGACTCGGACTCGGAGGACGCAAACCCCTTTGGCTCTGAGGACTTTCTCGACGCCTCTCTCCGCCGCGCGCGCATGGCGGCTCCGCATCGCCGGGACCGCGACCGCGCCGACTTGTCTCTGGCCGAAGCCCGGGACGCCCACGCCCGCGCCACCCAAGAGGCCGTCCGCGCCGTCGGCGGGGAGCTCCTCGCGCCCCACGCCCGCTTCTACATTGAGAAGAAGAAGAGCAAGTGCACCATCCGCTTCGACCCCCCCGTCTCGGGCCGCTTCATCCTCCTCAAGATGTGGAGCTCCCAGCACGATCCCACCAGCAACATCGACATACAGTCCGTCATGGCACGTGGCTTCGCCGGTCCGCGCTACTTTCCGTCGGTCGAGCTCTGCTGAGCCCAGGCCCGCCGCCCGCCGGCCCACTCGCGCCCCTTTGCTCCCGGTGTTTCCTGGTAAACATCCATGGAAGCGGGTCATGCACGCGCGGCAGACACGTCCCTTTATGTGGCATGCGGAACGATTTCAGTACTTGACCAGGCTTAGACGGGAGTTGGGAGTGGTGTGCTTGGAGCCTTTGCTCCATACTGTGCTTTACTTGACCTTCAACACTGCTCATATCAATTGCATGCAGGAACTCAGGGACCATGACTTTCCACGACAGTTCACGAATATGATAACGGAACGGGTGTAAATAGACTCGGTCCATGACGTGCATTATGGGATCATGGCCGATTGCATCGCGAATCATTCATTGACGTCGGGACGTGAGCGATTGCATCTAAGTCTGCTCTGTATACACTGTTTGCAAGAAAGAATACAAACCGGACTTGACGTCCGGCTCTCGTCATCACACATCTGGCTACCTTCAGTCAATGCCACGTCCGAGTCTTCATACCCACCTGCTCCCTCCCATTTTCCATCCTTGCCACCGGCTCGTCAAGGATGAGCAGTAAGACTCGGCACGCCAAAGGGAGTTGATTTGAGCGTTGCTTTCGTCTTTTCTGTGCGGAGGACTCTCTTCACGCCGGAATTGACCCCCCTTGGGCGCGCGGAACTTCAGCTGGGGGAGCCAGAGCGGCAGCGATGCCTGCAGAGAAAGCGCCAAATAGACTGGAGCGTTTGTCAGAGCTCTGCATGCAACAATGTCTGAATCCCGCGATTGGACCACTTACACGTTGAAGTGGGCCAGACCGCAAGCTATGTCGGCGCTTTTCGATGTAGCCGCAACCGTTCGGAAGATGAAGGTGCCGCTCATGCCGCCGATCACGTCGTGGTTAATGAAGGTCAAGTCTGACCAGCCGACGAAGATGACGGGTATCAGGACCAAGAGAGTGAAGAGAGTGCATCGATAGAAGTAGAGTGGGTTGGCAGGAACGCCCCTTGATCCGATTACCGCATGGAACGCCAGGATGCCAGACGTCACTGAAACGATAAAAGCTGCGGCGGCAATGATGCTGTAGATTACCCAGGGGACGACACCGCATTCAAGAGCGTCAAAAAAGTTGCAAGCTGCCTCATGGGAGGCCTTTCGCTCTTTTGACCAGGCGACGCAAGCAGTAAAGAACAGAATGACGTTCAGGACGTGGTAAATACCCATCAATGCCACTAGAGTGAGCTTGGTGAAGCGCTGAGCTCGCGGCATAACTACTTCAGACCCCATGATGGCCGGCAGCTGATAGAAAGGATGTCGAGTGCCGAAGAGAGAGAGAGCAAGGGTAAGGAGACGACTGATGAAGACGACTACAGCAATGTTCGCAATGAATGGGCTTGAGAACGAGGCTTGCTTGGGAGCTCGGAGCTAGACAATGATGATGCTCGTCGAGAATGATGAAAGCAGTGCTCAAGTGCAGCGACGATGGTGACGGAGGAGGGGAAAAAAGATGAAAGGCATTGAGCGAGGTGATTGGATTTTGAGGAGAGGCCATTGCGAGTGCCTTCCCATCCTCATGAGCTCGCTTCGACTCTTGCTGCTCGGGGGATGGGTCTAAGAAACTTGACGTGGAAGGCACGGCGTAGAGGCAAGTGGTCGTCTGAAAATCTACATACGGTACTTGTTTGACGAATCGCATATCTTGCCGATTATATAGCGATGCAATGAAGGAAGGTGCCTCAGGCTCAAGGTCGCGACTTGACATTTTCATCCTGGGCCCCAAGATGTGGGTGTTGAGTGTCACTCGGCAGAGTTGGGAAGGCCCTCTGCAAGTCATGACGTGAAGGAGCAAAACATGCGATTTTATAGATGCGAAATATCCTGAATGGCGGGGCAAACATCTAACTCCTTTGATTTTTGACTATACAAGGGTACTGCAATCGCGTAGCAGCTCGTAATGCTGTAGAGATATCCGCAAAGGATGGCCATGGAGTGAGGTTGGTGGAAAGTCACGATGATCAAGCCCAAATCTACAAGGAGCCCTTTGTTGGTATTACCAGGAATAGAAAAGCTGGACAGGGAGGCGGGAGCCTGAGATGGAAGTTTCGTCGCGAAGCAAGGGACGAGGCAGATTCGTAGGGAGATTGAGAAGCGGCTACGTGTCCCTGATATCCCTTGGAAGACGCGCGATGGGTGGCCACTTGTCCGAGGCATAAAGCGCAGAAGGGTCAAATGAAGGAGTCGATGTCGTGTTTCGCTCAAAAGTCCTCATAGAAGCATCATTCATTGCATTGTGCTGACGATTGCATCAGACTGGCATTCGGGCGGCAAACATGAAGCCAGCTCATACCTCGAGAGCTCCCTTGAATGGTGCCACGATGAATGGCCTGGGGTACGATGCACGATTGCGCTGGACTTCGCTGGACTTCGCCCTCGTGTTGGACTCGACAGAAATGACATGTGGGCATGCTTGGGCTGAGGCGTCTGCCCTTGGTCAATCCGCCTCTGCTACGGGTGAGATTGGCAGCATCATTAACGGCACATGGTATGGTGCTAGAGGGCTGCTGCCCTTTGGTTATCCCGTCTTTCCCACGGCAAGGGCCAGTAGATCCGAACCCGGTACGAGGGGACTTTGGTCAATGGACGAGGATCGCGGTTCCTGCCTGACACTTTAACGTGCATTGTCGGGCGGTGCCTTCCATGTGCAAGTGGGGCACCAGATACGTACCCACGTCACGACGCTGTCTGGCAGTGTTGGTGGGTGCACTGGATGGTGGCCTTGGTGGGGCACCTGCAGGATGCACTTGCTGTAAATTGACGAGAAGGGCTCCTGCAGTCGCAAATGGATCTTTCCCGGTCGTTCAAAGCAGTAGTACTGCGGCAACTGCAGCCGGGCAGTCGCCACCTATCGACATGTGCCGTGCTACGCAAAAAGGCAAGCAGCTAAAACCTAGAGGCTGGAAGGTGCCGATGCAGACGCATGTGAGGCCCCAAGATACATTTGTATGTCTACTAGTACCTACTGTACATTGTCATTGGTGGTCTAGGTCTCGGGGTGGCTGTCCATCGTGGATGGGTGTTGCACATGCACATCGGCCTTTTTTGGAGATGGACGGCTGCCTCCCTGCCTTGACGCTTCAACGTCTCCTTGCGCTCCTTGCGCTCCTTGCACTCGGCAATGCTTCAAAGCCGCGACCAGTCTTTTGGGAAATGGCCAAGTTCAGCTCTCCCTCGTAAAACTCCTTTGTACCTATGCAATTCGCCGATTGCAAAAAGAGCCCGACTGCCCACTGCTAGACGGTGGTAGGTAATCGTTAGCTGCCTCCTGTCCGTCTGCCTTGGTCGTTCCCCGACCTCTTGTCTTTTGCCAACGGCGCATTCCTCGGCACCATCGATGCATGCCAGTCAAAGGCTGCGATAGGCGAAACAGGTCACCGCACTTCCCTTCCCGCCTTCACGTCAGCGCTGCGGCCAATCGACTCTGGGCGTGCGCGTTCGTCCAACCCGAACCCTGCTGCCCGTGGCCACCACCCGCCGCCACTTTATCGACGTCTAGCCAGCAAGTTCCTGCGACGTTGCGACGCAGTCTCAAACCCGGACACCCTCACGCCGGGTCGCCTCGGGCCTTCAACACTCGACCGTCCGAGTTACCATTTCCCCAAGTCATCACATTCTTGGACTCTGGCCCTCTTGTTTCTCTTTCCATTTCTCTGCTTTGCGCTCCCAGCCAACGTAGACAACGACGTCAGATGATCCTCTGACCAATATTGGCCGCCGCTCTGTAACGCCCGGGGATCGGGGGAAAAGCGTTAGCATTGCAACAACGCATAGCCCGCCCGCCACGCCAATCAGGCCCACCACGGAAAGTTGCGCGCCATGGAAGACGGGTGGCGCTCGTCGGCCCACGGGGACCAACACTTGTCGGACGATGCCGACTTTACTCCACAATCCAATGTCGACCCTGATGCCGACTTGGAGCATATCCCAACACCTCTATCCGACAGCACAGCTCCAACCTCTACCCACGCATCTCAGGACGCATGCTCCCTGGATGAAGAACCAACCTTCACACGCCGGCCGCGCCCATTCTCGCTCTACTATTCTGCCTCTTCCATCGACCAGTCGGAGCCGTCGCTCCAAGCCATCACCCGGCGGAAACGGCCAGAGTCGCTCATGATGGCCTTGACAGGCGACAAACCCGCAGACGATTCTCGCCCAGCACGCTCGACCACTTGGTTCTCCCCGCGCAGTCCTGCCGCCGTCGAGCGAGCTGCGGCTGCCGACGCAACATCACGAAAGACGCGGGGCAATCAAGGTCCGGCATCCACACCTGTCTCTCCTGGGCGTCCCAAGGTCGCGTCCCCGTCTCGCTTCTCCTTCTTCACCTCACCTAGGATAACCGCACTCAAGACCGCCGTTTCCTCGTCTCCATCTTCGCCACAGGACGATGAGCTCATCAACCTCGACGTCGACGCGGCCCTGTTTCCCACGGGAACGCCAGCCGACGGAGACGCCTTCTCACCGGCCGCTTTCAAGAATCTACACATGAACGCTACAGGGCTACTGCGAAGATTTCAAATTGCCTACAAGCAGCGTGTCACGACGGTCCATGAGCTCAAGGCCGACCTAGAGGCGCACCAGGACGAAAAGTCGGAAAACGAAACCCGGATACGCCATCTCAAGATGCAACTTGAGGATATGGCGCGCAAGGCTGCCGAAAATGAAGACGCTATGCGAACCCTTGTCGAGGAGCTCACAAAAGAAAAGAAACTTCGAATGAGGGAACGAAACTTGTCAGCGGTATCGGAAGATTTGGGCGTGGAAGAAGACCAACTACGGATGGCTAGACGGCGCAGCGGCGGGACAACCAAATCCGATTCGGGATTCGATACGGACGAAGATAGCATCGAGGAAGCTAGTGTCTTTTCTCGATGTCGAAGTCCTACCCTCACGGCCAGCACGGTGGACGTCACTTCTCTGGAGAACATGCCGCCGCCGCCGCCGCCTCCATCACACACGAAACCTCCAATGCCCAGTCCTACGCGGACATCACGTCAACCACCGCCGCAAATGTCGACGATACAGAAGCTCTTTAAAGGAATGGGCAGCGAAGCTCCCGGCCAAGAAGACGCGCACGGTCTGGATCGCTGTCGCAATTGCCACGGACAGGACGCCAGCGTCGCATGGGATACAGTCGGCCTACTGAGAGACGAAAACAGGAGTCTCAAGCAAAGAATGGGCGATCTGGAGACTGCCGTTGAAGATGCACTGGATGCAGTCAATGGTATCAGACTCTAAACCACAGCATTCCCGGGTGGGATTCCAGAGAGAATCATGTAGACTTTTTTACCAATAGTAGGCTGGAGGAAAAAGCAGTTGTATACTCGGATGGATCAGATGAACATATGGGCTTCGCGCCAACATGGACACAGGTCAGGCGCCGGCAACGTCAGTAATTATACCCCCGTCAAAGATTGAATTGACAGTTTATACTTGCTACAGCTTTATTCGGTAGCGTAGTGTGTGCGTGATCTGTCTGTCCACTGAAGATGGGAGTGACCAGTCAAGATTATTGAGTCGTCTGAATACCAGGAGCGTCTGAGCATGGCCGTCCAGCGTCTTGGTCTGCAACTAACGGCCAAAATGGGCTCGCATGCGTAGATCAGGTTCATTTTGATGACCTGTCCCGCAGATCGAACATGGCCTTTACAACGCGCCATCGCCAGCTACGATACATTTGTCCGCCGCTCTTCAACTCGAGCAGACATGGATGCAATCTCCGCCATTCGTGACCAATTTTGATCCTCTTGCCCTGTCCATGCCAGCTCAGTGATGCTCATCGTGACCGTGACCCTCGGCATGGTGGTGCTGGTCCTCGAGGAAAAAGTGCTCGTAGACGCAGTAGCCGGTAAAGGCGACAGTGGCAATGCCGAGACCGGGCAGCGAACCCTTGAAGCGGTTCCATCGGGAAAAGGTGCCCGTGTATCTCCAAGCCTCCCTGCAATCGACGATGGGTCAGCATTTATTCGGCGTGTCTTCTGACGGCCTTCCGACTGGGATTGAGAGGGGACAGGTTTCTCAGCGACGTACGCTCGCTCCCAGGGATCGTATCGGGGCTGGCCGGCAGCCTCCTTGAAGGCGCGCATGTTGAAGCCAGTGATGTTGGGCTTGGACCCGTGGGCCGCCCGCAGGACTCTGGGCCAAGGAGTCAGCTCATTCAGATCGTGGGCTGGCGGCTGTCCTGGGGAGCTCGGTGATGAGCCCGTGCGTACCTCGTGGCGAGCATCGTGAGGGAGGACAGACGCCAATGGCGCTGGCGAGCGACGACAAGGGCAATTGGATGGGGAGACTGCAAGCGGTCGGCGGAGGACTTTGGGGTTCGACGAGTCGTCGTCGACTTGTCGGCTGTGGAGGGACTTTGAATGGAGCGCTTCAATCGCGATGCAGCTGGCTGACGGCACGGGTACAAGGTACTTTCCGCTCTTGGGAGCCTCGACCAACTGCTTCGGTGGAGCATTTCATCGGAACAACGTAGCGCAGCGTTTCCGGATGGGAATGGCGGTGCACGGACCACAGCTGACGAGCCGGCCCTTGTTCCCTTTGAGCAACGTCGACCTTGGTGCTTTTACTGCAGACTGAGCCAGAGACAACCATTTTATCCAGACTATTGCTTGCAATCCCACCGCCCTCATCAACTTGCCCGGCTCCTGCAAGCTCTCCTTTGCTACCTGCTCTTCGACCACCCAGCGCCCTGTCATCCATCTCGCACGCTGCGCGCCCGCCTCCGATTCGCCGGTCATCGTCACTCGAATCCTGCGCTTTCTGCGACGCCCGATCGACGGCGGTGCTCACGTCCCCTCGCTTCCGCCATCGACGTCCTTTGGCACTTGGTCTGCCCCCGTCGTCGTCCTCCCCTTGACGCGAGCTGCGAGAGTTGCAACGGACACACCACTGCCAAGTCTGCCGGTCCTCTTGCAGTCAAATGCATGCCCGGGGAGGCCAACAGAATCGAACCCGTTACTCCTCCTCCTCGACGCGTTAGAGACGACGCCAGACCGACCCTTCGTGGCCAAATAGCGGCCCCCGTCACCCAGGTAGCTGGACGGACGGCACAGAAAGCCACGGTGCCCTTAGCGATTCCAATACTCCCATGCCGCCTCAGATCCGGGGCTTCGGCGCCGGGCCAGGCGTTGGTGGGCCCTTCCACCAGCCGGGCTTTCCTTCTCATGGCCAGCCACAGGGCGCGCCCATGGGCGGTAACCAGTACCTCGGCGGCAATGCTCAGATGAACCCCTTCGCTGCTAACGGCAACTCCTTTGCCGCCGCCGGCTTTGCTGACTCCGGGTTCGGCAGCCAGAACGCCAGAATGGGCTTCGCCCATGGCCCGGGCGGTGCCGCGGCTCTGCAACAATCTCAACACGGTGGTCAGGTACAGCACAACGTACTCATGGATCACCCGACCATGAGGACGCAACCAAACAAGGGCCGGATACGGGAAGTCTGGAAACACAACCTGCACGAGGAAATGGCTGTGCTCAGAGATCTCGTCGACAAGTATCCTTATATTGCCATGGTAGGATCTCAGACAAGCGCCCTGCTTTGACACTGCTGACGTCTTATCCAGGACACCGAGTTCCCTGGAGTGGTTTCGAGACCAATGGGTGGGTTCCGTGGCAAGAGCGACTATCACTACCAATGCCTGCGGACAAATGTCGACATGTTGAAGGTTATCCAGATCGGACTGACGCTTTTCAACGAAGACGGCGAGACGCCACCAGCCAGACCGCCTCCCGAACTGGTTGGCATGGCAGGGCGCAGAACTGCGAACCAAGGACCTTTTCCGTACTCTTGGCAGTTCAACTTCAAGTTCTCCCTCAAGGAGGACATGTACAACGAAAAGTCTATTGAATCTCTTCAGCAAGCCGGGATCGACTTTAACTTGCTGGAGCGTGATGGCATCGATCCTCACGAATTCGCTTCGCTGCTGATTCCTTCAGGCCTCGTGTGCTTTGACAACGTTCGGTGGATTTCCTTTCACGGAGGCTACGATTTCGGGTACCTCACCAAGCTGCTCATATGCATGCCTCTACCCAATGACGAGGTCGACTTTGACCACAAGATGAAGTTGTACTTCCCCGCCACGTACGACGTCAAGCACCTCATGAAGCATGCCATTCGATTGCACAACTCGGGGCTACTGACGCCGAACGACCCCAACAGCGCCGAGATTCTGCAAAAATTTGAACACAAGTCGGGCCTTGAGAACATTGCCGAGACGCTCAAGGTCAAGCGCATCGGGTCCGCCCACCAGGCCGGCTCCGACTCGCTGCTCACCGGCAAGGTCTTTTTCCAAATGCGCGACAAGATCTTCAACGGCGACATCCCTGACGAGCACGTCGGCAAGGTGTGGGGCCTTGGCATCCCCGACGCCGGCCTTATCATGGCCGCCATGATGAACCAGCTGGCCGGCGCCGGCAACGACCAGCAGCAGCCGTCGTCGTCGGGCCAGACCAACGGCGGCGCCTCCCAACAGCAAAACGGCGGCGCCCCGAGCACGCCAAACACGGCCAGCGTCGGCCTCGTCACGACGCCTGCACCGCAGAGCCACAACTCCAACGGCCTCGCCAACATGGGTCCTATGACGCCCGGTGGCGGCGGCGGCGTCTTTGGAAGCTTTGCGTTTGCGGGGAACAACAGGTAGATTAAAACAAGTAAAAACCACGGGGGCCTGTCCAGCTCCAGATGACCTTGGCCGAGCGTGAGCGAGAGCAAGAAAGGGGCGGGACAAGAATTTTACATGCTTTTGGTTTGCCTGCCCGTTTGAGAGACCGATTGTGCCGTTTCCCGCCCGCCTGTGGCGTTGTTCATTGTCTACATACATATATACACGGCTGTTGTTGGCAGTCTCTTCATCTCGGATTTCGAGACATGCACGCATGGGGCAAGCCAATGACTGCAACGTCTGCTTCGTGAAATGCTATTTTGACCTAGTTTATACCCAATGATGGCTGGGCTTTACTTGATGTAAACGTCTGGTACAAAGCCGACTGTAGTGGAGTTTGAATGCACTGAAACGCCTCGCTAAACAGTACCCAGATACCAATAAACAAGCACCCTGACGCCCCTGGTCTCTACTTTCCCGCCAAAACGTCATAATCGTCAAGGAGCCGCTGAGCTTTGCTCGGCGCCTCTCCAAACGTGGTGAATGGTGGCAGTCACGCTGGTCGCTCATGTACATCGAATGGACCGCAGTTCGCGCCAGGTCTGCGAACCGAGTCCTCGAGGGCATGAACTTTGTGCCAACGAGCCTAGCACCGCTTGATTCGCCAGTAAATGTGTCATCAGGTTATGTAGACCTTCTTCAGCATATCAGCCGAGTAGACGTCTCCTGTCCGCGGGTCTTTGACGAGGTTCGAAGGGAGCCCCGCCTTCTTTGCCTGATCGCAAAGACGTTCCTTGCCGCAGACCCTACCGTTGGGCAGGAGCATGAGGTCATATTCGACGTGAGACTTGGTGTGATGGGCATAAGGCACGTTTCTGGCCAACTCGTTGAGCTCCGTCGAACAAATCGGACAAACGCCGTGGCCTAGTGTCGAGGCTCCCTCACCCTGATGGGCAGAGGAGTGGCAGGCTGGCGTCTTGAGCGCCGAGAGGCCCGAGGAGAGCGCGATATGTAGGAGGGGCACGGACGGCAGGGACAAGAGGCTGTTGTGAGCCTTCGTGAAGAGGTCGGCGAGCTCGGACCAACGCGATGGCTTGTAGAGATCGGCGTACACAGAGGCGGCGGGACTGTTGGGCGGAATAGCGAGCAGGCCACCCGCTTGCTGGACCTCCTTAGGATACGTGCTGGCATAGGGCACGAGGTGCTTCTTGGCATGCGCGACGGCCTCCATGGGCCTGGGTTCAGTCCGGTGACGTAGCAACTCAATGTACTGCTGGAAGCGAAGCATGAATTCAAGCTTGCTCTGCGACGCTTCCTAGTCAGCTCGGCTTTGGTGGGGCAAATACAGAGACAGACACGCACCTCCATTTTACGCAGTTCCTTCTTATTGTCAGTACACCACGCCAGTGCCTCGGCGACGCTGCCTCGCAGAAGAGCCTCGCGGATGCGCGTCATGTTGACAAAGGTATCGACGTCAACTAGGTCATGAATCTTCATCTCCCTGGCCAGGTCCGAGGCCGTATGTATGAAGCTGTGGCGCAAGAGGTAATCGGCCAGCAGACGATCAAGTCGTCGGCGACTCCAAGCCTCGTACTTGACGTCTTCGACCGTGTGGATAGAGTAGAGCTCGTCGAGGTGGGAGATGCGAGCGGCCGTTTGCATATGCAAGCGGGACTCCTCGTCGGCAAAGGACGTCAGCTTGCGCTTGACGCCGCGCATGCGGGTGATCATGGCGTCGAGATTCTTGAGCACATCTTGGTGCGAGGCGCGGCCAGAGACTGCGAGGGTGGCCGTCTCCTTGAGCAGCGTCTTGAGAGCCGAGGTGTCCTTCTCGATGACGAAGTGGGCGGAGCGGAAGTTTTTGCGGAGGAGCTCGTTCGGAAGCCGGAGGAGAGGTTGGTCCTGTCCCGAGAGTCAGTGAATGGAGAGGAAACGGTCTGCGTTTGCATCTCGGCAGCCCGGCACGAGACTCGAAGCTTACCAAGAGCAGGTGGTCGCTGTGCTTGAGCGTTGCGTGCTCGTGATCGGCCATGACGAGCCGGATTGTCCGAGTCTGACGATGAAGAGGCGCAGCACTCGCCGAATTACGGGAAACGGGGTCGATGGTGAAGCAGGCGAGAAACGGGTGAATAGGATCCAAGTCGGCAAGACGAAGTTGGCCTCGGCCAATGAAACGCACCGTCGGGCAACTTGTCCGCCGTAGCTGGCAGGTGCCGGGGAGCAATCGGACCCATTCGGACCGGGGAGGAAATGCGGGGCGATGACGGTACTTGCACGGGGGTACCCGATTGCACCCCTGCTGTACGAATATCCTGGGAAAACTTAATCTTGGACTTTCAGCGCAGCAGAAACAAGAACCCATGGAGTCATGTCGGCGAATCTTGTCCCATGCTCACAACGGAACGAATGCCGTATGATGACTTCCAAAGAAGCGGACTGCTTGAGTCATGTTCCTACCTGAAATCGAGCAGCTCTGTGGTCAGTCTGCTAACCCAGAGTCTCCTTCACTCAACGACAAGGAATCGTTTGCAGAAATTCAGAGAGAGGTCGCAACCGTCTATCCAGTGCGGTTTCATACGGAACTGCACAGTTATTGGCACAACTACACTGCCAATATATGCCAATGCCACACAGGAGTTGTTGCCCAGGACCTGCCAGCTCTCGAGCCTTCATACCAGCATCGTTGCGCTCGCTACTACAGAGGGATGAAGCCATGTTCAACTTGCTTCTCAGAGCTATCCTCCACCTCTGTTGACCGTGGATGACTGTGCAGGAATCTAGAGTCGGAATCGCGTCTGGCGGTGCCAAGTCTCCACCAGCACCCAAGGTGAGGGCGTGCTGGATCGTGCAATTTCTCCCCTCGTCGACGACCGGTTACCTCGAAGGATAGCATCGTGCCGTATTCTTACTTAGGAGATGACGATGCGGCCGGGCATAAGACAAAACACGTCATCGTCCTTCGTCGTTGTAGCATGTGCGCCGACAGCTGTTACTGCAATCCACCAAGATTGCATCCGTGATCACAAGGCTTCAGAGATACCCTCATGATGAGGACCCAAACTCTTCCAAATTATATGCCTACGCTGATCCCTCTGGCATATCCTCCAGGGCAACCTTTCCGGCTTCCCGGCCTACGTGTCCGAGGGGCGCGGCGTGTCTTCGGGCGTTCACATCTTGACCGACTGCCAGCAGCGCGAACGGCGCTGTCAGGGTGCAGATCCGGGAGAGGTTGGTAGCAACGAAGCGAACCAAATCTGTGCCCAGGCAAGGGACGCATGCGCGCCTCTTGACCGGGCACTTGGTGCGGCCGGGCTCAGTCCCTACGACATCGCGCGTCCTCATACCAACTTCCAGCCCCCGTTCTCCTTCGCCGAGTACCTCAGCCAAGCCAGTGTCCCCCAAGCACTCGGCTCGCCCGTCAACTTCACCCACCGCAGCCAAGCCGTCATGGATAGCTCCGTTTTGGTAGGGGATGCAATGAGGGGCGGTCAGGTCGCAAGACTCGCCAGACTGCTCAACAGGGGTGTTCGAGTCGCCCTCTTGTACGGGGACAGAGACTATCTTTGCAACTGGTTCGGCGGCGAGGCCATTTTCCCGGAATTCGCCAGGCGAACAGGGGGTGATTATAACGAAGGATTCGCCACCGCTGGTTACGCAGTCCTCAGAGTAATAGCTCGTACTACGCCGGTGACGTCCGCCAATATGGCATTATGTCTTTCAGTCGCGCTGTCCGGGTGGCAGCTTCACATCAGCCCGAGACGGTTTACAGACTCTTTTCCCGGGTCGTCCGGGGAGAAGAGATTGATTCGGGAATGCCACGCGATATCGATGCTTTGCCACAGGCAAGTCTAGATCGACACATAATTCAATAGCGCCTCCACCACCCAAATCGACGTGTTTCCTTCGTGAGTCTTAGTGGACATTTCCAGCTGAGGATTAGCAGTTAATGAATGACGGCCATGGAGGAGTCATCAATGGAATGGGGTACCACAAGATTGAAGATTGGCCCTTGTACGCGCAATCACGACAAGCGTGGAAGCTCGCCAATTCACTTTATCTAGATGACACTAGAAGAATCTCAACCGAAGCGATATACTCTGCAGGCTTGGATGTGGATGGTGTCACTCGCTAACGACCACCAGACAGTCAGGCTCTGGCCATCCATTATCAGTGCCGATCCGTAGGTACACTGATTACAAGAGTTAACCGATGTCGTCTGGCCAGCGGTAGGTGACGTGACAGGAGGTCGTCAATCGGTTCTACATAATCCAGAGTCACAACATGTTTGTCTTCTTCGTAGAAGTCTTTCGACCGATCTCACTGAAAGGGCTCGGAGTAACTAGAGTGAGCGCTGCTCATACCGCTGTACGCTGATTTGCTTGCTGGATCCTCAAGAGACTGCGATGGTGGGTCAGATGTCAGAGGTAGAGAAGGGAACACATGGAACTTCCCGCGCAAGTCAAGTGCGGCTAGTGCAGGCGGTCCACAAGCTGGATAACAGTAAAGAGCGCCACGTGCCCGCGGAGCGCGAGACCTCGTGAATGGGGGCATGGTCCGTTCTATTCCAATAGATGGCTATGTCCCCATCATCGGGGTCGAGACGATAGTCCGTTGATGCCTTATTGGACAGGCGCAAGAAGCCAAGGCCTGAAGGAAGGAGGACTTGGAGTCCGAAAGTGACGAGGCTGCCCTTGGAGAGGCACTATGCTCGCAAGTCATTGTGAAAGGCGGCCCTATCACGGACGTCAAGCACCGAACGACCCTGCGCGCACTTCAGCCAAAGGGGCCGAAGGTTCACCTTTGGGGTAGCGAACAATGGTACTCTCGCAGGCTGGGCGAGAAGTCAGGTGGCCCCCTTTATTGGTGTTGCTCGTAGGATCCCCCGGGGCTGCATAAGGAGGGTGCTTTGATGCTGCCACTGACGAACCATCATGGGTAGGATATCATAGTGGCGCTCGACTGTTTCGACAAGTCCCATGTGCTGATGGTGGTCCGTGATCAATCTTCAGTTGCCTTTTCCCTGGGACCTGTCCAGGATGGTTCAGCACATTCGAATTGGTGACTTGCGGCATGTAGAAGGAAAACTAGGAGAGGAAAGCTCGTCTAAACTGGCTCGTTGACGCATGAAAAGAACTGACGACGCACGCGATTGAGCCTCTCCCAGTGAGGAAGCCCATGCCCTACGGGATGAACGTGATGTCAGCCTGACGCAGAGCATAATGTGGCCCGTGATGGACCCGTTCGCGAACAAAGCAACATTCCCACACCGTCGGCAATACAACATCGCTGACGCTGTCCCGAGTCTTGGAGGGTGGTCCGAGGAAGGCTGCTGCTAGTGGCTCCAAGACGGCCTCCAGGATGGCATTTTGGCCGCATCCCGCATGAACGACGCCAGGCGCCTGCAAGGAACCGAGCAGACATGACAACCAGGATCTTGTGTTTGCCGAGAAGAGCTGGTAGACGTGCCGGGCTGCGGGAGTCGGCTGCCAGAACCAAAGACGGATCAAACGGGCCAAGTCCGTTGACTCTGACGAATCGAGAGCGGACCGCTGCCCACCCGCCGCACACCCACGCCGGCAGGTAGGCAGATAGAATACGAGTATGTTTCACTTGGGCGGAAGAAGTTCCCTGTCAAGTGACGCTTTGATGGGCGGCTCCAACCGTCATCAGCTGACGACGAAGCGAGAGAGTGGCAGAGGAGCGAGGTTTTGGGTGACTTGTGACAGCTTGGCCGAAGTACCCCTCACGCGGGTCTGAGTGCGTCGAGACTTGGGGAACCCCGCTGCGCGGAGTCGAAGCGACGACATGCCGCGCGGCACAGTTGTAAAAGACACTCGATTCGAGTCGCACCTGCCCCGTGGTGGACATGTATGCTGTACATTGGATACATTTCTCCATCTTTCCTTCGCAGCGGCACGGGAATAAGCCATTGGATGGCGACCTGACGAAATCACTTCTAAGTTCTTGGGCAGTCCAACGGCCGTACAGTACGTACAGTGCCAGAAAACGGGGTTCGGAAGACGTCGGCGTGCGAGCCAAGCATGGCGCAGGACGAAGGCATAGGAGCAAGGCGCGGAGATTCTGAGCCAAGAATGAGCATAGACCTGAAATAGCCTTCTGTCGGCGGCTCGGCTGCAAAGGAGTTGATGGATGGGATTTTATCCTGGCGCCTTGCCCCAGGGTAGCAGAGCTCAGGATGGCACTGTGCTATCAGGCTCCCGGCATTGCTGCCTGTTGTCTGCCTGTCGACGCTGGACAGAAAATACGGAGTGCTGCGCAAGGTACGAGATGTGCCGGATGCTTGAACATCAGGCTGCCATTTCAATGTCAGTCAAGCTCATCGTGGCAGGCGAAGGGCTGGCCGTTGGCCGAGAACACCGTGCGTATCGACACCCTGGCACAGTATGTAGTGGGCCTGTGAGCAGCTGGAAGGGACCCCAATCCTGCAGAGGAAGTTGCGTGGTCCCATTTGCGTCCGACTGCGTGGAGCCTGCCGAGCCTCGACGACGTGATTGGCTGTGGGGAGTGTGGCCTCAGGCCAGAACTCAGGATGGCTTGCCCCCGCCTCCTCCTCCCCTTTTCAGACTGTGCCGGTACAGTATTTATCGCTCACCTCGCCCGCCCTGCACGTGTTCCACCTCTTCCTCCACCCCGTGACCTGAAGAGCGCCCGCTGGACTGGACGACACCCCCCCCTTCTCCCCTAACGCCTCTCTTCCCGTCCCCATCGGCCCTGGCGCGACAACAGCATCGTTCAAACGTATCGCCCTCGTAGGATAAAGAGCGCGTGATTTTCCATTCCTCACGACGTCGTCGCCAGCTCGACTTCTCTCAAAGGACGATATCCCGTGTCGGAATTGTGCTTTTTCCCCTCGTCGGCGACGCGCACGTCATTGCTGTTTTGCTGTTTGGCGGGTCCGCCCTGCAACTTACACTCGACGACTGGTCCGGCGCGATATCACGAGATTGACCACGCAAAACACGTGAGAGCGCGAACCCGTGATCTGAGGCACATGATCTGCGAGGTATGTCTGCCCATGCATCTCCTATGTCCGACTGGCGATGCCTTCATTTTTCGCGGCCACTTTTCGGTGTCCCTCACCACGCCGTTTTCACTTGCGACCCCAAAAAATCCCCAACAATTTCACTCAAATTTGCACGCTTCATCGCAGCTTGACCCCATCATGTCCCGTCTCCCGCACCATCCGCCTCGAGTTGCTCACTTTGGCCCCGTCGTCTCCATGACCTGCACCTCGTCTCGGGCCGAGATCATGTCGCAGAGGCCAGTCGCTTTCTCGCTGCCCTCTCACCGCTGCACGGAGCTTCTCGTCGGCTGAGCATCGCGGCCGCGTCTGAGGAGTCTCAAAGTTTGCCGGGTGATGCACCAGGACCCAACCTTATTCATCCACAGCACTTCGCCGTCGTCGCTTTTTGCATCTTGCCTATCAACAAGTTTGCATGCAGCTGAGGACTATCAAGTTAGTGCTTGCATGCTGATGAAACTTGTTGCGTCCTGCCGGGCTCGTTGGTCGACACGCATCGCGCCAGACCACTGGCTATGCAAGTCCACGACTTCTCCCGTATTTTGCCCTTGGCCTCGCCTTGCTCGTCGGATAGAGAGAGACTTCTCCCATGCTGACACCGCGCCATCATTGCAGCTTTGCATCGGAGGACCATTGTTCCCTAGATCTTGATACCCTACCAAGGATTGCAGTTCTGCCGGGACCTCACCCTACCATCGGGCTGGGTGATCCGACTCTATCTTGCGGACTTGACACCGTCATCACCCCTGCAGCAGTTATCCTTTCATCCGAACACCATGTCCGAGTCAGTCGCAGCTGTCGAACAGCCCGATCTTTCCAGCCTCACAGGCTCTCCGGGGCAAAAACGCAAGCGAGACGACGAAAGCCCGGGTGCCCAGCGCGCCAAACGCACCGCCCCTCCTGCCGCAATGTCGGCCGACACGACGGCATTCATCGAGAACGCCATAGAGGCAACCCAGGCAGCGGCAGCCAGCGGCCTCAACGTTGCCGACTTCAGTGCTTTGCAACAGGCTGCCGCGGCCGAGCACTCCGAGCCATCAGACCCCTCGAATGCGACGAGCACAGCTCAGGCAGCTCTCGGAATGTACCCGACACTGCACGTACCTCCGTCGACAGAAGAGCAGTTTGCAACTCAAGGCGTTGGGGAAGCAGATCATGGGCATGACAACTCTTTCAATCCCGAAGTGGCGCAACCGGACGGCATCATGGACTCGCCTGACGTGAGTCCTGGCCAGCAGCAACAACAACAACCTCCGCCACCCCCATCGAATGGCTTGCCTGCGACTCCGGGTCATCGGTATTCCACTTCTTCCACTACGCCAAACACAAAACCTAGTGTTGGGTCCGAGGAGTGGCATAAGATGCGCAAAGATAACCACAAAGAAGGTAGACCACTCACTGACCAGTGCCGTCAACTTGCGCAAAAGTGCTGACAGGGATTTTCTAGTTGAGCGTCGACGTCGCGAGACCATCAATGAAGGCATCAACGAGTTGGCAAAGATTGTACCTGGATGCGAAAAGAACAAGGGCTCTATTTTGCAACGTGCCGTCAGTTTCATCTCGCAGCTCAAGGAAAACGAGCAGCAAAACATTGAGAAGTGGACTCTGGAGAAGCTCCTTACGGAGCAGGCCATCACGGAACTCAGTGCTTCCAACGATAAACTGAAACAGGAGTGCGAACGTCTATATCGGGAATTAGAGACATGGAAGCGAGTGGCCCAAAATGCCGGATTAGAGCCGCCACAGCCAAAAGAAGAGCCAACCGCGGCTGCGCCGACAAGCTAGGAGTACGGGCAGACGAACGACCCTCTTTGTGTCTATCCTTTCGAGGATACTTCAGCAGCCGCGCCAGCTGGCGATCATCACGATTTGAACCCGACTAATAATGAACACGGAAGCATCATCTATTTGGCGACAAGCCGGGCATTGAGCCTTCCTAGCCCAGTTGCATAGTCGTCCAAGGAGGCTCTCGTCATGACGAGTAAGCGGCGACGATGATAGAGGACTATTCTCGTCTGCACGAGTAAAGAGTCAAGATTCAGCCAGTTGTTTACTATGCGCAAATTTCGCAATGACTCAGTTCACCGGGGACGAAATCCTAAGTACGGCAAACTACATGACGTCGGGTCCAGAGTTGCGGTTGAAGAGGTCGGTGGTAGGAGACAGCCCGGCTTCGTTATTGTTGTTAGGAAAGCAGATGAAAAGGCCATGTGCCCGGAACAACGTCACGGTAGCTCTTGGGAAATGAAATCGGGTTGTTCACCTTTTCAAGGTTCTTGATACCATCTTGAACCGGGCAGCATGCGACGGTCTATCTTCGTCAGGATGACGATGGAGGCCATGCCTGTACCCTCTCCGTAAATGCAATATGGAGGCATGGGTGGTGTCCAAGATTTACCTGGAGAGTAGCATGCAGGCCCCCGTCTGCGCGTGACGAAGCTCGTAGACATTACTAGCGTGATGCCCCCAGGCATTTATGATTTCACAGATGACGCCTGCGATCTATTCCAGGCATTGTCGAGATGGATAAGATCAGCCGCGTCTCAGCACGCGCGTCACATCACCGACCACCGCCCACGTCTGTACACATCAACACTCCACGCCACAGGCGGGGAGAACATGGCCACGTAACGGCGCAAGCTTGCTTCACCAACACGGCAAGGCCTTCCTCTCTGCAAGGTCCGTCACCGGCGGCAGCCCATCGTCATCTGCCGGAGCAAAGCTATACCCAGGCAGGCGGTCTGCTGCCGGCATGGGATTCGGCTCTCGTAGTGGAGGAGATGCAGCCGTCACCTCTCGGGGCGCTGACCCGGAACTCGTGCGCGACGGGCGCTTGACCTGCGACGTAACCCAAATCTTCAATCCAAACCCTTTCTCCTACTATATACGCCTTCGTTACATGTCCTTCAAGCCTGTGCTTCTCCTGCCCTTGGGAGCTCTGCAGAGCCATTCAACCAATCCACAGAGGGCCGCATTGGGCCCTCGTTTGCGGTGCCGCGACGTCTCATGCTTCAACCATACAAGTGCCTCTACGCAACTTCCCTTCAAGACCGAAGCCCCCGGCCCGAATCGAGACCTTGATCACTTGCCGGGGCAGCCAGAGATTACTCTTCACGCACAGGGGTGTCTGAAATCAGCATGAATGGAGAACATGGACATCGAGGTGAGTGCGCCCTCATTCAAGTCGTCTCCTGGGCCGGAACACCACATCGGCGCCGAGTATATTATCATTTGCGCGTTATCAAGAAGAACGTCAACCACCGACAAAAAGTTATACTCAACATGATTTGCGCTGAAACGACTGCAAGAAAGTATGCCATGGTTATCAAGACGGACAGTATAGTAACCAACATGACACGAGCTCCATCAGCTTGTCGCGTCTCGAAGTGCGACTCCCAACCACCCCGCGCCACGCTTCAATCGGCTCCTTGAGCTTTGTCATTCCAGGCGTCACCAAAAACACCTGGCTTTAAAGGGCAAAAATGCCATGCAAGAGAACAGTGCGGCGTGCGAGCATGACGCCGAATTTTGAGCGGTCGGCCTTGCATAACTCTTATTGCTGGACAGAGCTTCGTGATACGCCGTCGACGACCGAGTTCATGACACGAAGTCCACTGCGGCCGTCGCCGGGAACGTAGTAACCCTGTTGCCCACTGACAGAAGTCTGCGGCAAGTCGCCTGCGCGAAATATGGCATTACCGTTCGTGTCGTAATCGGCCCGCGGCGAGCCCTCGAACGAGCTCGTCATGAATTGCTGCCCAGGGCTGATTTGAACGGCCTGGTTCACGAAGGCTGGTTGCTGTTGCGGAGCCTGTTGCGCCGTGTACGCATAAAGGGAGGGGGCATTGGATCCAGCCGAGCTCTGCTGCCATTGCTGGGAGTATAGATTGCTGTTGTTGGAACTGGCATACTCGCTGAACACCGAGGGCCGCCTGCTCGTGTCGTGGGGACTCGTGACGAGATCCAAGCCGAGAGGACCCCCTCCGGCGCTGACTCCACCTTGCTCGCTCACAGGCAAGCCGCCACCTTCGACAAACGAGTGCGGCTGCGGCGCCATTTCCGTCTGTATCATTGGTGGGTGGAAGGGCGTCGCCCTGACAGGTAGTTCGCCGATATAGGGGCCGGGTCCTCCGTGCAAGCTGTGCCCATTGGGCGGGGCTGTCGTTGGCGTGTGAATCAAGCAGTGTGCAGCGCCAGATTTTGAGCGTTGCAAGTCATGGTGATCCTCGTCTTTGATGTAAGACGTCTCGTCATTATCTGAAGCATAGTTCTCGGGGAGCTTATCCTCAGCCATTACGTAGACCTCAGTGGAGTCATCTGCACAACGAATTAGTATCCAGCGCTCTGGGCAAGTGACTATCGCATCGTCGACCTACCAATCTCCCCATTTTTCAGTCGTTCTTCTTGCCGGGCCATCTTGAAGATCTCATTGAGGTATGGTCTTTTCTTGGCATTGGTCTCATTGTCCATGAAGAAAGCGGACAATGCCTCGTTGGTGGTTTCTTCGAGCTTGTTGACGTTCAGCCCAAGTTTCTGAATGTCCGGGTGCTGCTTCGCGTTTGGTTCCACCACAAGCCTCAGTATGTGAGCGAGTAGATGCACACGTTCTGTTTTCGTCATTGTCAGCACCATATATTTGAAGGTTGTTAGCCGAGCCAGGCGTCATGAGACGAGTCGCCTTACCTCTCTTGTACAAATGATCCGGCTCCTTGTGCCTAACCTTGTCATCTTTTGTCGGTCCCCACGGCTTGGGCCACCAGTCAGGCGCCTTTTCATCGCTCCCCGTATAAGGATGCGTGGACTGCTTTTTGGGCTCCACTGCCTTGACCCAGGCCTTGGCAATCAGCTTGCAAGCAGTCTGCTGACAGTTCTTGAACCGTTGTTCATAAAAGCTCCACACGGCTTCCGAGTCGCCAACCTTGATGCCTTTCCGCGAAGACACTGTCATTGGCACGTCATCGTCCTCGTTGACAGGATGACGAGCCCGTGGTCTCTTGCGGCCTTGACGCGCTGGGCTTCCCCAATCGTCAAAAACGGAGCTGCGTCGCCTTTCGACGGCTCGAACCCTGGCGAAAGGACCGGAGCGTGCATACATGCCGCCATCGTCAAACCCGAAGCCATCATCCAGCATAGGATCCGCGCCTGACACAAAATATATTAGCCAGCAGGCAACGAAGCAAAGATACTGATGACGGACCAGAGTCAATTCTGCGCATGACATGCTGGAACTTGTTGGCATCAAAGAACTGACGAATCGTATTATCATGCAGTTTTTGACCGGGACTAAAAAAGGTCATGGGCAAGCCATCGTCCGTGATTGCAGCAACAAAGTATTGCTTCGCAGCTATACCGCAGTGCGAACGCAGCGCTTCGTCGATTTGCTAATAACATGGTAGACATGTGAGCAGGCCGAGCTCACGCATGACGGGGCGCACGACAGGATACTAACCATTGGCGGCTGTCGGCGATGCAAATCATACGGATCTTGAAATCGAGAGCCATCGTTGCCTTCGGCAGGATATCGGTCTTGAGGGAAAGCATCTGTACGAGGCCCCGTGTCTTGGGCATAGCGTTCATGTGAGAATGTCGGATGACGACTGGAGGGTGGATAACACTGTTGCTGAAACGACTGCTGCCGTGGGAACGGGTCTCGCGGCCAGTCCCGAACCATGGCTGATAGGCCGACGATGACTCGACAAATGATATATCAGGTGACGGAATCTGGTAGGAGGCTTCGATGGGCACTCCGTCAGGCAACACAGGCTGTGGAGTGAAGTACTTTGGTCGCGAACGACAGTCTATGCCGAGAAACACCCGTCTCGACCGTACTCGAAGCTTAGCGACAACAAGTCGGCAATGCTAAGTTTGCATATCGTGTCGGGCCTGGCCCGAGTCGATGGTAATGCTACTCGAGGGAATGCCGAAAGGCCAGGATGTGAGCTCGAGCACCCGTCGCCGTGGCACGCAGAGTTCCCACAGAGCAACGTCCTGGAAGGGCAGCCACGGCTAATAGAAAAATGCGAGGGGACCTTGCGAGCCGGCCGCTATTGCAACGATACGGAGCGCCGAGCGCCCTGGTCAAAAGCGGTAGCGTTGGATGCAGACGCGGACGTCGAAATTAACACTCGGCTTGCCTCGCGGGTCGCAGTCTTTGCTTAGCTGCGTTAGTTCCTGCGTTCTGCACCGACGTTTTTATTTTCCCTTTGGCCCCAGTTGCGACAGAGACTGGCCGAGTGGAATCACCAATTTGACGGGCAAAGGTGCCGCTCAGTCTTATCGCCAACAACCGCCAGCAATTCTGCCTGAGGGATAGCTTCCACCTATAGCGGCCTAAAAGCCAAAGCGAGGCTTGTCCAAATCAATTGCCAAGGCAATTATTGATTCCGTAGTCGGACACTAGACGAGAAAAGTCGACTCATAAATACGCGCGATGCGATTATGATTTTTGCTGCTCGAGAGAGACGTCGACGTAACCTGAGCAACGAATCGCACCAAGCCTCGCAGCCCAGTCGTCGGGGATTCCTTGCCGACGATGAGAACCTTGTGTCGACGTACGATTGAGTTGCGGAACGGAGACGGCTGTAGGCTAAAGCCTGGCGAGTCTTCCTGTTGACCTGTAAGGCGGGTGTGCGCGGATTGAAGCGGTAGTGATTGCAACTGACTGCAACGGCAAGCGAGCGCGGGTGGGTAGGTAGGGAGGTAGGTAGGTGGAGCGCAGAGCCTTTGGCTGCTGAATCGCACGAAATCGTCGGGGTTGGGACGGAGCCGTAGAGAGGGGCCGGTGAGGCGCAAAATGCAGGCAGGGTAGGGTATTGCCGAAGGGGGCGAGAACAGAGGCCAGAGAAGGGAAAGGGACAAGTAACTGGGCCGGGAATGGCTGGTGCACCGTATTATTATTAGACGAACAGAGGAGAGAGGTATGGAGAGCAGGTTCGAAGTAGCCGGTCTGGGCCTGTGCTAGATGACGATGGATGAGACCAAGGCGAAGGCAGCCCCCACACGGGACCTGGTGAATGTCTCTCTTTGCGATCTGTGACTCGCGAATCGCTTGTTGGGCGGGCGGCGATGGCTTGCCTCGTCCCCAGTCACCGGATGTAAGCAGCTCGTTGGAGTAGGAACGGGCGTGCCGTGTGCAGCAGCCAGAGACGGAAGACGACGAGGCGGCGGCGGCAGCGTTGGCGGCAGCAGAAGCAGAAGCAGAAGCAGAGGCAGAAGCAGAGGCAGAGGCGGTAGCAGCAGCAGCAGCAGCAGCAGCAGCAAAGATGGCGGCGGCGGCGGAGCGAGGCGGCGATTTCGAGGTTTGATTGATGGCACAAGGGCGAGATTTGGCGGCAATTGTGCCAGTGCGAAGCTGGAAATGCGGCAACGGCCCGAGGCGAGAGAGAAGTAACGGTCGCAGGCGTCGATGCCAACGAGCCCCCAAAAGTACCTAAAAGTACTATTCTGTAAAACAGTAGAGGACTCCTGGATCATCAGGCGCAACAGCACCGGCCGCGAAATATAACTGTCTCGATGCAGACCAAAGGGGAGCCGCAGGCAAACGGTGAGTTCCCACGCGGACACACTCCCCCCTGCCGGGATCCCGTTATTTTATCTTAGTTCTGGCGGTAGCGGGAGCTTGGAGGAGCGACTGCAATGTGAGCCACCGAGAGAAAAAGGAACTGCGAGGGAGGAAAAAACAAAACCCAAAAGGACTGAGCGCCGTTGAGGATGGTGGAGAAGGCAGCCTGGCGCCAGTGCCTTGGAGGAGGGTGCCCGACAAGGAGAAGAAGGTGGGAGCTGCAGAAAGCGGATGAAGAGAAAGAGAGAGGAAGGCGGGCGAGGGAAATGCGAGCTGCAAAAGGGAGGGGAAGGAAGGAGTTAGGAGAGTGCAACTTGTTCGACCTGCGCCCGACACTACGTACATACTCGTACAGTACATACATACGGTACTGCTATCTGTAGGACGAGGAGCCCGCTTGGTTGTGGTGATGCCCGCGACATCTGGCTGGGGTCGTACTCCGTTGTACATTGGAGGATAACTGCCACATTGACAAGGAGAAGCATGGTACGAGACCGCCAGGTACCCGCTCAGCCCAATCACGCCCAGGCAGGAACGCGAGGAGAGGTAGGGGAACAAATTCGCGGACCTTGCGCTGCTCGTGAACCGAGCCCCTCGAGTACTGCACATGTAGGACCAGGTACGGATACACACTTGGTAGATTCAATGCGAGCGCACGCAGAGCCGTCGAAAGGCTAGCTCAATCCGCGGAGCACATGGTCCTTGGACGCTGTTGGCGAGAGGGGAGGGGATGGCGCCCCGTTCAGGCCGTCTATTATCTGCAGCAGGCCTGGTCGGGCCCGTAGCTGGCGACCCCGGCAATGCCCATGAAATGGCATGGTCCATGACATGTAGAGGCACCAGGCACTGTACCTGGCACTGGCATTGCCTCGCTCAAGTTGCTGTGCGACGTGAAAGCGGGTAATAGCAAAACGCTGAAATCAATCGGCACATGTGCACGGGTACAGTATATGTCACTGTGCGGCTTGCATCACCATCCCTCTCCCGTTTCCAACCCGGCCTCCAAAACACCAAGTTACAGGCACAGCACTATTTTGGCGATTCGTTCGAATATTTGGTTGATGGATGTGGATGGCAAGGCTGACGTGACGCTCATCCCGGCTTGAAACGGCAAAATTTGGTCGTGCCAGTCGACGGGTTTCCAGGGCTGTTCCCGGAACAGTGCACCAAACGGTCCACGCGCCCCGCCGTCTTGCCCTCTCGGGGTGATGGAAGGAGGCTAGTGAGCCCGTTGCGGAAGCCCACGACGACGAGGCCGCGTTGCTATGCAAGGAAGTGGGTGCGCCACGATGATGGGAACGAGTGATGGATAGGGCTCTTGGAGCTCTGGGAGCCACGGTATTTCGCAGCTCAAAGGACTCGAGGCTGAATGGGAATCCATTCAAAGTACTTCGTAGAGCATCATGGACAGCGGTACCTAAGGTAGGCCCGGCATGAGGTTGATACAAGGACACCAAGTACTGTACAGGACGAAGTACAAACGGTCCCTTTGAATTCTTCAACTTTAGCCATCACTCCGCGCGGGCCGTTCCACAAAACACCGAGCGTCCCGCCGCCGATAAGATCGCCAGCCTGGACAGTTCCGGAACCCTATTCGTACCTTTGTAAACTTGGAGGCCAGGGCCCGCCTGACACATGCACGAGCATGCGTCAAGACGCCGGCAGCTACCCACTGCTCTATAACTGCATTGCAATTCCGAGTCGCGATATCGGCAGGAGTACCGAACTCAACACCTTTGGTCGTGGAAAATCGTTCTGCACAGTGCAGGACGTGATTGAAGTATGGAACTCTGGATGCTGTCGTGCGACGAGGCCCAAGTAGGTTGCCCGGGCGCATCCAATCCCGCGTCTTTCAACAACCAATTCCTCAATTGAGGAATTCAGGCAGCCTCACGAGGTCGCGGCATGGGCCGGCAGAGGGACAATCGGATACTTGGGGGTGGGCATGGCATTGGATGGCTGGAGGCTGCGGCAAAAAGACGTTTTGTGCCACCCATACAATACAGTACAGCGCTCGCTCTCTTTATACGGTGATGAGTGCTTCGTACGTCTCCGCTCGCGCCGATTGATTCATGAGCCTAAATCCACTCGCTTCGCACGTCCTCCGCAATTATGCCTGACGTTCAGGTGCCGCCGGGGTCATGATTGAACGGCTTTCTGGATTGAGTTGATTCTTCAAGAAACCTCACCCCGCTCTTCGCCGTCTGCTTGGCCAATGTAGCAAGAATACCAAGGACGACGCCGTACGCAATCATGATGTTGTTGCGGGCTCACCTCGTAGGGAGCAGTGGCCAGATGTCCTGCCAATGCTCGAAACCATGTTTTTCATTTTCATTGTGTCTACTGTACATTCCAACGTATGCGTTTTGCTTGGACGATTTCTTTGCCCTACACGTCTAGCCTCATGGCTTCTTCATTCACGTCCAGTCTCGTTTCTTAGACGTGCACGTCTTAGCAAGGTACACCGCCATCAGGCCTCCTATCGTACTGCAATCCTCGAGCGGCAAATGCCGTTTCGTCCTAAGCCCTACGCGATGCCTGGCCGTCATGCCAATACTCCGCTCTTTGACATAGAATTGAGAACTTGGCAGAGAGACGGTCCGCCAGATACTACA
The DNA here is from genome assembly GCA_000956045.1 of Hirsutella minnesotensis 3608. Classification (NCBI taxonomy): domain Eukaryota; kingdom Fungi; phylum Ascomycota; class Sordariomycetes; order Hypocreales; family Ophiocordycipitaceae; genus Hirsutella; species Hirsutella minnesotensis. The sequence goes on along the minus strand of KQ030541.1, from coordinate 132,771 downwards.
CGGTCCATAGCCAAGACACTTGGCACTGTGCTCATGGACCACAAGAGGAACGTGCACCTTGGCTTCCACCGAAGCCCGAACAAAAAATGCCATGTACCTCTCCTGTCAGGTACAAATCTCCGGGCCTTTGTCCAAGGTACCTTAGAGTTCGGCGTCGGCCCGCTCATCCCCGCTCATGTCAAAGCTTAATGCCCACTGTTGAAAGATAGCAGGAGCTATAAGTACAGTATGCGGTTGTACCTTCATCATGCAGGCTGTCGAATCGCGTAGAGAAAAGACCAATCCCTCTGCCCGCCCCGGTGACAGATAGGCCTTGCAACTTGTCCTTCTGCATCTCGCATCTCGGCAAAGTCGTTATGAGTTGCAAGCGAAAACTCGACGTCCCACCCTCGTCGGAGTGCAGTCACGACTCACAACGGACATCAACGATCGCTCCCAGCAAGATAATCGACTGACTGGATACCATGAGCTCTATCCGCGACCACAGCGACCAATCCTGAAACGGTCGAGAGGCAAGAGTCTCGAAAGAATCAATACGGCACAGTGCGCATATCACGCCCGTGCTTGCGAAGCCGGGAGAAACCTCCAGAAACGAGCATACGGTACTTCGTGCTTCGTGAAGCACAGTATGAGAAGACAGCGTGGCGTTCGTCTCGGTCTGAAGAGGTACTCGTACACAATGGCTGGTTGTGCACGAGCTTGACCATCTAGCCACTTCACCGGTTCTAGAGTTTGGAGACGGCCTCATTGAAGACGGCCGACCAACAGCTATCCTCGGCGCGGTGTCGCCCTCTGCAGTACCCTTTGACCCTCGGAACTTTGCCGTGCCGCCTCGAGGTAAAGGAGGCCCGTATGAGCCTCCAGCTGACCCTTACCATACCGTGCTCGATAGCATGAGCCCAAACAGATTCTGTACGATGCACGGCACCAGCGTCCAGGTATCCAGTACTTCGTACGCTATATCGGGCCGACAGTCGGTTCAAAGCAATTGCCACATGGACGTTGCTGTACTGTAAAGTACAGTACTACTTTTCAGCCATGGTCTCGCTTCAACAGTCCTATCTTTCATGTCGGCCTTTCTTAGGGAGGATGCAGCATCCACGTGCTAATCGTCTCAAGCCCCTAGTCATTCCACTACCAACACTGCTGACCGTCGCTAGCAGATAGTAGTAGTTTTTTTGGAGGTGCTGAACCGACCTCAGACCAGCCTCGACTTCCCATGGCCCAACAAGACAGAGCCGGGGCATGATCCCTTTCTTCCCCGTGCCCTGACGGACCAGGGACTTCCCCACATCCTCCGACTCCTTGATCCCTCCCCGCGCTACCAGCGGGCGCACGTTGAACTTTGAGCGGCTGGTTTGGATGCGCTGCGACGGTGCTTGGGGCAGGCAGAGGCTGCCAGGCGCCTAGGGCTGTGTGGCGTCGAGGCAGCAGCCCAATATCAAGCAGGCACATCGACGGGCAAGTTGAGCCGGCTGGCACACGCTGGGTACTGTACGTCCCTATCGCTGTCGCTGAACTGCTGAGCCAAAGGTCTAGCTCATGACTTAACGTCTTATGAGCTCAGCCTCATCCCGGACAATATCGATGAAGGGCCTGGCGATACCACGGGCCAACGTCTGCATCTTCCCCGAAATGGGTGCCTCTGGCGAGCTCGGAATAGCCTCGTGACGGTCCGGTCCGAGGCCTGCACCCGCATCCTACCTCACATGTACTGCACTGTACAGTATGTGCAGTGCCCACCACCTCAAAGGGCGCGCTCATCCTTGGTCCACCCGTGCCTTTCAAGGTTGGCAAGGCGACAAAACTGGCTGCATCATCTCAGCTGCCTCTGTCGCTCCATGTTGGTTCGGCAGAGACACGAGGCCCCGTTGCGTTCCCTGGATCCGAGACAACGGTCGCGGCGCTGGACGTGCCGCCTCGCTTATCATTGCCTACCGTCTGAGGCTTGCCTTCGACCTCGCACACGCTCGACAGGTCCGGTTGCTTGCAATGCAATGGATGGCGGCACTGCGCGGCGAGTATGGATATGCCGCCTCTTGCTCTCGGTTGCGCCCGCTGCCCAGATCCAGCCCTCGTGTTCTGATCGATCCAGCGGTATGCATTGGCCGACTTGATGCTGCTCTGGTGAGCCATTTGTCAGAGGGCCTCTGCGCCAAGCTGTCTGCCTGCTTCTTGTCCCTTCTCCCCGTTCGCACGTCAGGCCTGCAAGAGCAACCGGACGGTCGATGGAGCACGCCTCCCTTGGCCTTCATCATCTGCAAGCGAGATCAACCCATCATTTCCCTTGATCCTTGCCCCTCTGATCATCTAGGCTATTGACGAGATCCGCGCAAGCATCAAAGTCGCACCAAAGTCGCACAGCTTGAGCCCAGAGCATTCTATAATCCCTCTTCGTCCGACCCTACCACATCCTGTACGACGCTGACGGGGCCGCTCCCATGAGACACTGTGCATACAGTATAGCACGAAACTGCGTACAGTGCAGTGCCAAGGCACAGCCTGCGGCATCTGCACAATCATTGCTGACAATGCGAGTGGCCTCGGTGGCCCCTTCGACCTGTCTCGGTGGGCTGAAGGCGGGCCGCTTAGAACCTTGCACATACTGTACTGTCTGTTAATGAATCGTTCCTCGGCCCGTCCGCATATGCGAGTCCACTCCGGCCGCTTCCTGCGTCAGAGGCTCTTCATCGCAAACGAACCGCAATCGCCTTGTTTTCTTTTCGCAGGGTTGGCAAGCCATGGCTGAAACCAGCGGCCGTGCTTTGCGGTACTTGCATTCGAAGCCGAGTTTGAAGCAGTCAACAAATCTCAAGAGGGCGCCAAGCTCTTCATCTAAACAGTTTCCTGTTCAGGACCAAGATGTATGAAATTGTGAACAGACTGCACTGCACGCCGTTGGCTCATGTCGCCCTCCGTCATCTGGGCTCTGCCTGGGCATCAAGGGAAACTAGGACAGCCAGTCTGAGGGCAAATCGCCCCCGTCGAAAATGTGGTGCACCATCACCACTCATCACCACTGCGCTCGGCACGATATATTGCAATGCCAACTCTTTCGCCTCTCGCTGTTGAGTCTACAGTACACGTATGGTCTAGCCTTCTTCAAAGTACAAGCCGGGAAAGGCTCGAGCGGTTGCATACCTATTTCAGCAGCGTCATTGTTGCGTACTTGGGTCGAAAAGTTGTAGCATTGCACTTCAAAGTATGACTTCGGCTTCACAGATAACACATTCGCCAAGGCCACGCTCGCAGATGACGGGACTAAAGGAGACAACCGCCTTGATTGCCTTGGCCATGTCAATTCGTTGTTCCACTTGATTTGGGCCTCCAGGTTGGTGTTTTCTCGTGGCCAACGGGCGGGCCCTCATGCAGGCAGACACCAGCAGATGATGGTTAGCTGACGTGCTTGGTCTTGATTTGAGTATAAAGACTCGAAACTTGGACAGCGTCGAGCCTGGCCTGATTTCTGGCGCACCCATACCTACGAGAACACCTCCGCGTTACCAACGACAGCAGCGAATCAGTAGAGGGACAGACTTGTTTCATAGGGAAGCCTGACGCAACGTCTTGGACAGCCGAATGCCACAGTGGGAGCAATGCGCATGCAGGCTCGACGTGGTCGAGCATTTACACTATGCCTCCTCCCCCTAGATTCCTCGTCGCGGTCAAGTCGAAGCCACTTACACCATGCGAATCCGTTTGATCGAGCAGCCATGATTGCTGAGAGATCAGGCCCAACAGTTCTTTGGCTCACGCATACTGTACAAAATCAAGGCGGTCAGAAAAGGGAACAGGCACCGCGTGAAGCCAGCATTTTCCGGGCTGCCCGAGGTCTTCAAAAGCAATACATCGCACGGGAGGGACCCCTGGACCCCGCACCTCCACAGCTGGGTCCGAGCGTTGGCCGAGGCGATTGCGAGACATGGCCATGCCATGATGGCGATATGGAGAGGACGATGTACTGTACAGTACAGTACAGTACGGACCAAGTGCCGTACAGTATGATCACGATGGGTTACGTGCCCGTGTACGGAAACACACCGAATCTGGTGCCTACTGTACAGTACGCCGAGCATCGCCCGACTTGGCAGGCCGGAGCGAGCGACATGCCCGCTCTGAGATGGATACGGCATGAGGAGTCGAAGGGTCTGGCCGCTGGTGCTAGGGATGTGTCAGTGCCACCCTCCTGGCAAGTGATCCATAAGGCGCAACAGCTAGAATTACCTGGTGAGAAGTCCGTCATCAGCCCTCTGGGGGCGACCCCGTGGGGAGAAAGGGACCGGGTGTCACGCTTCGGCCGTCATAACTTGAGTGAAGGATGACGAGGAATGATGGATCGCGCTCACTCCCCGATCTTGCCGATATCGAGCAGTGGACAGCAAACAGGTCGAGTCAGTATGTCCCCGCGCCAAGAAAGGAACCAGATCTGTCAGCCACGGGCGGGGGGACGCTCACCAGGGCGAGCGCAACAAGACGACGGGCAGCCATGAATCTGTGGTGAAGTGCCGAGATGCTTTATACTGAGCAGAGTTGATACATGTGACGACGATCCGGAGCTCACAAACGGAGTGGGCGCTGCTGGAACCCAGGATTGGGGTTAAAGACCAAGTTTATTTTCCACCTCGTCAAGATGCCGCGAGTCATGGGGTTCCGGCCAGCCTTTTGGACTTGGACTCTTGGTAGACGCAAGTGGACACAACTTGAGAGGGAGAGGCAGACACCAACAGTCTGGTACAAGATCAACACCAGAGACGAGATTCACCCGTCATGGCTGGGGCGTTGGACAAGCAGAGTCCAGACCATGACCTATTCCAGCGCCAGTCTCGGAGGGCGCTACCGGCCCGTCGACATCATCAGCCGCCCGCCAGTCGTACAATAGCCGGCGACATGTGCCGTTTGGAGGGCATCGACGTGGTACAGCAGTGGCGTGTCTTGTCACGGTCCCTGACTCCCTGGGGAATCGATGATTGGGGTGATGGCAGAGGGTCTGGCAACCTTGCTGCGGCGCACGGCCTTGGCTTCCCTCGCCCTCGTCCTCGTCCTCGCCTTCATCCTCTGTCCTCGTCTCCCGCTGCACCCTTCACATGCTGCCCTTGGCCGCCGTGGCGTACGGTGGACACCCCTTCCGCCGCTCCCCGCCTGCAAGGAGCGCGACACGCTGGGAAAACCCCAGATGGCATGCGCCGGTAGTGCATGGGTGCATGCATGTGCAGACCTGAGGACTTGCGTCCTGTCAGCGCGACCCCCCACGACAACGGGCCAAGTGCCTGTGGTCAGGCATATCGTACTGTGCAGCAAGCAGTCCTACTGCCCGTCTCGACTGGTGCCTCGCTACGGCAGCCGACCTTGGCCGGCGCTGCCTGCATAGATCGGCACACCGATGGCAGCGGAACCGTCTGGGTGCCAAGAGCCGTCTGATTGGCCCCGGGCGAGGCAATCGAGTCGACGTCGGAAGCCGTCTGAGGTTCTCTCTGCTTGGCAGCATCTCGATGGCCCGGCGCTGGCCTTGTCTCGCAGGGGCGCGAGACAGCAGTGTCCACGTTGGTTCGCACATACCACATACATGGCCGCAACCGCACAGCCCGAACCACCGTCACGTCAGTACGACTCTGCGTTCGCCAGCGCTCTGGATTTACACGCCGCCATGGTCCCGTTGACACTGCTGCTGCGAATACCGGCATACACACGTCAAGCATGCAGTCTTGTCCACACGCCGTCCAGATCGGAGCGCCAATGCCCGGCCGTCAGCAAAAACATGATGTCTGTCGCGCTCCTCTCTCCTCTCTCCCCATCCCCGCCTCGTCCTACCGTCCTTCATACGGTATTCCCTCCCCGTCCAAGTGAGCCAAGTTGCCACAGCGGCGCCATCTCGCCGGGCTTGCAGAGCCGTGCATGCGCCGCCGGTGGCCTGGACCCAGCCCTCAAGAAGGATTTGTGGCACATCCGGGGAATTTGGTGAACCCTCAAAAAGACACACGCACGCTTGATCCCCTTTTTCCTCCCTCTCGGGCGGGGGCGTTCCAAGGGTCTTCACACGTTGCCGCCGCCGCACTCCCTCAGCCAGCTCGACCTTCGTGTCCCCATCCCCTGTCTTGACGCAGTTCAACCCCCCTTTTGCCTCCCCTCCACCATCTGATTCCCCGGATACGCAGAGAGAGAATAGGACCGCTGGCCCCATGCAAGGCGCCGGTTGGGCACCCTGCTCTCCCTAAACCTCCGTCTCAGCCCGCTGCCGGCCGTTGAAAGTCTGCATCACCGCCTGCGCGAGGGACGGGGACCACCAAATCGTCAGTCCCTCGGTGTTTTCCATCCCTTGGACGAACAACCTTTGTTTCCTTGGACTGAGATCTGAGCAAGGTCGCATCTCGAGCTTGACTGATGTGTGAAAAATACGCATCAAGGTACTGGCCCCTGTCCGATGACCCAGGTAGGGCCTGCGTACTGTAAGTTATACGTAGTCTCGCACCAGTCCCCCTTCCCCTTGTTGCAGATATATTAGCAACCAAGGGTCGGCTGCCATGGGGCGGTTTGAACCTCCATGGACCCGCGGAACCCAAGTTCCCCGAAGCGCGCGGGTTTTTACCGCAGGCTACCTACGAAGTACGCCGAGCTGTGCCCAAGCTGCCGCGGGTCTTTTGACCTCCCTGTCGCCGAGGCATGATTCGTAGTAAGAGCACGAAACGTTGGCGAGCATGCAGAGTGTAGCGAGCCGATTCAATGCCCACAAGGCGCGCGCGCTTCCCCGAGGACTGGTATCACAATCTATGTATATATATATGTCTTTACCTGGTACCAAGGACTGTATGTATGCCAACGGGGAAAGGGGGCGAATAGGCAGTAGACTTGCTAAGAGTACTTGCAACGATGAGTGGAAAAACATCACTTCCTTTTTCTTGTAAAGCCGTACCCGAACGATGCCTCTACTCCATAGACTGTTTTGTCAGAAAGGAGGAAAGACTGAAGTAAAGATGAGAAGAGGCATACAAGACCACGCTTACAACCTCTCGGTTGATGCAAACGGAGGCACTTCTGCCCGCTCACGCCAGGCCCCCCCGTCACTCCAGCTCGAGACCAGCCTGCTTCATGAGGCCGTAAAAGACGCCCTGCTTCTTGAAGAGGCGCGCGGGCGTGTCAAACTCAACCACCTCGCCCTTGTCCAGGACCACGACGCGGTCGCTGTCGAGGATGGTGTTGAGGCGGTGCGCCACCGTGATGATTGTGCGGTTGGCAAACAACGGAGACCGCAGCGTGGCCTGGAGCATGGCGTCCGTCTCAATGTCGACGGCGGCCGTGGCCTCGTCGAGCACCAGTATGTTGGACGGCGTGAGCATGGCACGTGCCAGCGACACCAACTGCCGCTGTCCTTGGGACAAGTTCGAGCCTAGGGGGAACACGGCAACGTCAGCATTGGTGCCTGGCGGAAGCGGAACATCGCTTGGGGACTCCTCGGATTTGTCAACAGGCAGAATGCGTTGTCGCAATCGCGGAAGCTTCTTTGCGCCGGGGCGCGAGCGCCAGCTACGCTGCTTTCCGCGGTGGTGAATCAACCGCAAGCGACGTGGCGCCCAGGATTGCGACGAGCCTTCCTAGGCTACCGCGTGCGGGCTCTTGTGTGACTGCGAAACGGCGCGTAGGCAATACGGGGGCAAAGGTGTACAGCAAAGGTTGAGGCAGAAGCGCCCGGACTTACCTCCTTCGTTGATCTTGGCTTCCAAACCTCCCTCCATATCGGCAACATGGGACTTGAGGCGGGCATGATCTACCGCCCAGTCAGTGTCGTGTTCCAGCACCGTGGAATAAGGCAAAGGCCGGGACCAATGGTACTACTCACCGAGAACGCTCCATAGTTCAGTGTCATCGTGGACATGACCAGGGTCAAGGTTGTCTCGGACCGTGCCCTCAAAGAGCGCTGCATCCTGGGGAATGATGGCGAGTCGTCTTCGAAGATCCAACAGGCCAATTGCCGACGTGTTGAGATTGTCAATGTCAATCTGTCCAGTTGCAGGCTCTATTAGCCGGAAAAGAGCAAGACTTAGGGACGATTTTCCAGCACCAGTGCGCCCGACGACTCCAATTTTTTCGTGAGACTTAATGTCAAGATTGATGTTCTTCAAGACTAGGTCCAGCCCTTCGCGATATCGCGTGCTGAAGTTCTTGAAGTCGACCTCACCCTTGGCAGGCCATGCAACTGGGGGCCTCTTGCCCGGGATGATCTCGGGCGCCTCGCTGGGCAACCTTGCGTACTCGAGTACTCGCTCTACGGAAACAATATTGGTCTCGACCTCGACGGTCTGGCGTACGATCCAGTTGAGTGACGTCGTGATTTGGAGAGCGTACGACATGGCCAGACCGACGACTTCCGGAGTCAGGCCGCTGTGGCTTGCTACGGAGATGACAGCAAACCCAGCTGCGGCAAGAATAACGACAGCGCCGATGAACTCGAGGCGAACGGCCAACCAACGATTCGCGCTGATCGACGGATAATATGCTCGGAGATTGGCATCCACTCGCCACTCGTTTTCAAGCTCGAATCTCTGCTGTTGGCGGTACGCCCGAATGGTAGTGACACCACCGAGAGATTCCTGGAAGTGGGCATAGATGGGGCTGCGGCTGACGCTGTCCAGTCTTTTGAGCTCACGAGAAGTTCGAAGGTAGTATCGCTGGATCCAATAATACGTCAAGCTTAGCGGGATAATCAAGGCAATAAATGCCGGCGTCGACACTGAAATGACGACGAGAGTGAAGCCGGACTTGGCCAAGTTGACAAAGAGCATGTTGAAGGTTCGCGCCAGAACCTCGTCGACGCGGTAGATGTCGCTGTATAAATGTGAGAAATTGCTCGTAGATGACTTGGGTAGGGTAATACAGACCTCGAAAATCGGTTCAATATTCGACCCGTAGGCGTCGTATCAAAGAATGACATGGGCGACCGGAAGATTGCATTTGCCATTCTCTCATGTAGTTTGCGCGATGCCTATTCTTGTGTGAGTGGAATAACCAAGAGATACCCACTGTTCAATCTCTTACCTCGATGGAGCAGAAGATCCAGAGAATAAGCGTTTGGACAACCGTCAAGGCAGACGAGCCAATGCCGAATGCAAAGTAGATACCAATGTATTTTCCAATATCTTCGTTGGAGCCAGACGACCTGTTTCTCTGAGACCACTCCTTCAACCAGACGGAGCCACCTACGTCCAATGTCAATTGCTGCCACTTCACTTAGCGACGCTGGGAAACGTACCGATATTGGCGGTTTGGGAAGCAAGCAGGGCCACAATGTAGACGGCCACAGCCACGAGGTTATTCTCCCTGGCGTACTCGCCGTAAACTGACCACTTGACCTTGCCCTGCTCGACAAACTCCTTCGTCTGTCTTGTCCGTGAGCTACTAGCGACTTCTTCGTCTGTGAGCTTGCCTCGGGGGCCCCTGAAGCTAGCGGTACTTGCACGTCGCAGAGTAGCCATGCTGCTCGATCGAGGCTTCGCAGGTGCCGATGATCCAGGCCTAATGGGTGCCAATTCAGAAACTTGCTCGAGGGCCTCTTCCAGCTCCTCCTTGTCCTGATCGGCTTCTGCCTCGATGACAGTGGAGGCCTCACTTGGCGTCGAGCTCGAGCCACTGGAGCCGCTTCCGCTTGACTCTTGCCCGGCGGTCTTGAGAAGCTCGGCAACGAGACCTTTGCTCGAGGCTAGTTGACTGTATGTGCCTCTTTCCTTGATTTCGCCGTCCTTCAGAAGTGTGATGTAACTGGCTTGGCGCAACACGGTAATGGCATTGGTCGCCAAGATTCTTGTCTTTGTGGACAACAAACCACGCGGGCCAAGGACGTTGTCGATAATGTGCTTGCCTACGTGAGAGTCCACTGCAGACAGTACGTCGTCAAGAAGATAAATGTCTGCGCGAGCGTACACGGCGCGCGCCAACGCCACTCGGGCCTTTTGACCACCACTCAAAGAGATGCCACGCTCGCCAACAACCGTCTCGTCCCCATCGGGGAGCTGCGCGAAGTCATCCATTAGGGCACATGCTTTGACGGTCTTTTCGTAGAACTCGGAGTCGTAGCGATAACCAAATATGATGTTCTCTTTGACGGTGGCGTTGAGAATCCAGCTTTGCTGTGACGCATACGCAACTGTGCCTCTCACTTCGACGTTGCCGTTCACTTTGTAAAGGTCTCCGAGGATGCCCTGCAAAAACGACGATTTTCCGGAGCCTACTCGACCCACGACGCAGGAAAGCTCGCCCTTGTAGGCGGTGAAGTTGATATTCGAAAGAGCGTTCCTGTTCTCGTGCCGATTCCAGGAAAAGGTGCCGTCCCGAATAATGACAGACTCCTCGCCCATCTGCTCTGGAGCAGGCTTTACTGTGATGGCGTCGGGCTGTAATTCCTCGGCAGTGAGAAACGAGGTCAGTCGGCCAGCAGCCACTGTTGCCTCGACAATGGCAGTGATGACCATGGGCAGCACGGCAAGTGGGAAGGTCAGGAGGTTGAAGAGGGCTGCGTGGGGTCAGCGATGGTGGTTGAATGTGGTCAGGAGAGAGGCATACTTAATGCAGGGAAGACGATGTCTGCAGTTAGGGGGCGGTCCTGCGTGAGCACGAAGACGGTGAAGGTTGAGCAAGATACAAAGAAGGGCGCAGTATTCCAGGTGAAATTTGCGAACGCCTGCGTCGCACCGATCTTGCGGAGATTCTTCAACTCCTGCTCGTTTCGAACGTAGTTGAGTTTATTCATGAAGGCGGATCCCCAAGCGTACAGCTTGATGCTCTTCATGTTGGTGATGATTTCGTTGATCAGGCGACTTCTTGCATCCTTGTTCTTCATTTGATCCTTTTGCAAGTTCTTCATGATCCTTGCAACGAAGCCTTGCACGGGCATCATGACGATCATGACGACGATGCCAGCCATCATTGACCAGCCTACAAGGTTATAAAGAGAGACCATGCAAATGACGATCTGGAAAGGCGCAGACCATGCTTGCTGAGCAAACTGGGTAAGATCCTGGAGGCGCTGGGCATCAACCGCCATGTAATTCACAATGTCGCCAGTTGTCTTTGACGCACGGCCTTCACTAGACAGTCTGAGTGATTTTCGGTAAATACTCGATGCTAGTCCTCCCTTGATACGCATGCCAGTCTCGAAGGACAACTGAAAGTATTGATGCTGTGTGCGTTGTTAGCCTTGTCACGCAAGATGGAGACTTTGAAACCTACAATCATGGTGGTTTGAAACACAGCGCAGGCAAACATGGCGAGAGCGATAGACGCGCCCTTGATAACGGGCTGCGGCTCGCCACCTGGGCCGTATGAGGAGACAAAATCGATGAGAAATCGAAGTAGCTGGGGTTGGATATACTGGGTAACATCGTTGCCAATCTTGAAGATTGCGGCAATCATGTATGGGCCTCCGTATGCCTTGAACATGGCGAGCCACAAAGAAGGGGCCTTGGCACGGCGTTTGATTTCAGTGCGCCATGCGTCCTCGAAAGCTTCGCCTGTGTTCCTTGTCTGATCTGGTTTGGCCAGGGCCCAAAGGTCGTTTTCGGTGAGGAATTTCTTGTAGCCGTATCTCATCATGGGAGTCATCCAGGAGAAAGTGAGCCTGGAGAAGACAGTGGCATACTCGACCGGGCATTCGTCGTCTTCGGCGATGGCCTCGTAGCCACTGGGAGCTGTGTTGCGTGGCCATAGCCATTCGACCAAGGACGCAGCGAAGGCAAGCCCGAAGCCGATGCAATACGTTATGAAGTATGGCAGGTGTCTGTCATAGACTTGTTGAGAGATCAAGGAACGCAGCTTGACGGCGAGAGAGATGATGAGAAGTAGCCAATAAAATAGGACGACGCCGTTGGCGTGCCTGAGGCGCGCATGCTCAATCCATTGAATCGCAAATACCATTCCCAGCGACAATATTGTCAACACGGTGGTCCATGTCCGGAAGTCGCCATACCAGAGCGTCGGGTAGCTTATTATCTGTATCGCAAGCTGAACTGCAACATCGGCAATAAGGGCGGCGAGTAAAACCTGTGATTTCGTATCTTGTCAGCCAAGAGAATCCTGTCGCGACGCGCCTTTTATGCATTTACGTGCCTGTTTAGTCCAGAAGTGGAAGTTTTTGGTCGGACCGTCAGGGAGGAGTTGCTTCTTGGAGAGCAACCACCAAACGGCCAGGGGACCAAGGACGAGCGCGTATACGGATACGGTCGCAACCCAAACGTCTATGAAGCACGGCGTGAAATCATATCGAAACGGGCTCAAAGGGCCCCATCCCTCGGCGTTACCACAGAAGGGCTGCTTGAACGAGGTCGAGGACGTCAGGTAGTGGCTGCCCAGCTCCTGTGAGGGCCTAAAGCCCGTGAAGGAGCCAGTCCGCAAGAGAACCTTTTGGTGACTGTATGGATCCATGCTCAGGATCGTGTGGTTGTTGAGGTTGACGGAAAAGGCGGACGTCACCGCATGCTCAGGTATCCGGATCGTCGGCCGTTGGAGCAGCTTCGGAGAGGATCGCGAGATGGGCGACGGACAAAGGGCCGTCTAAAGAGCGACACGGCGTTGCGAAGGGTAGAGCGGACGTGGGATGAAGAGAATCGGCGGGAACCATTCAAACTCAGGATCGAATCGGGACAATGACGGTTGAGAAAGAGGAAATCCAGGGCGACCGGCCGGGGCGGATTGTCGGAAGCATGTTTGGATGCTCTCGAAGCCATCAAGATGGCTGCAGCTTTGTCAGCGACAAGCGCTAACTGGCAGGTCCGGGTTAGGCTCATGATTTTAGCGGCACCATGGAGTGAGCGTCACCCCACTTGATCCTACCTAGCTAGGTAGGTAGACCTACTAACTTAGTAGGCTGACGAGGCAGCAGCTCCGATGACGAACTCTGTCAGCGCCTGGATACATGGATGTTACTTTCTCTTTGGTCACAAGCGGGCCGGTCATGTCATGTTACCAATCGTCGGACTTATCGCACATACTCGTGCCCGCCCCACTTTTCTGGATTCCGGCAAGCCTTCACCAGCCAAGCTGGTGCTGACGGGCCACGTAACCAGACTGGCCACATAACCACTTTTTCATACCATCTATCTTCCTACCCTTCTTAGAGCCCTACAACCACCCTTTTCGCTATATACAAGCATTTCCCCCATTTGACCAGCTATTCGCATTGATCTGGCCTTTTTCGCTGCCTCTAAATACCACTTTTTGAGTGCGTTATCGTACCGAGTCTGGGTGACCTCGACCTTACGTTGGGCTTTCCGCAACTCTATATCCGCCTTCCGTGCGGCCATTTGACGCCCCTGGGCTACCGTAAGCACTCCCCCTGATTGCAGTGACGTGTTTTTCATGGCCCTGCGTTGCCGTCTGGTTTTCTCGGCCAGTTGTGTGCGGCTAAGGTCCTTTTTCGTTTGAATGAGCTCAGTACTATTGGAAATTGCTCCACGGATGAATTGGCCCATCGAGGCAAGAAAGTCCTTTTGGAGAAGCATAGAGCCATCGTTGCATTCTTCTGCCATAGTGAACTGGTCCTCCAACTGCGTTGCCGCCCTGTGCATTTGTCGGAGGGTGACTGGCGTACTGAATGGTGAGGAAAAGGCCGGTTCAGGGGTAGGCGTACGAGGTTTGCGTGCTCTCATGACGGCTAGGACTACCTCTCGATTGAGTGGCACGATTCCAGTCTTCCGGAACGAAGATAGAATAGTCGATTGACGAAAAGCCTGCTTCCGGACGTCCTGAATGAAGCCTAGGAACTCTAGTTTGGTGATATCTATACAGCCATCACGAACCACTAGGTCCACTGCCTTTACGTGGTAATGCTTGAGCGGCTGAAAGACTACCACATCTAGTGGTTGAAGGAGATGTGTTAAATGCGGAGGTAAAGAGAAAGGTATGATGCCATGGCGGTCGCAGTACTGGATAAAGGGGTATGTATGGTGTGAGCCGAATCCGTCGAGGAGCAATAGTCGCTTGGTGCCTTTAGTCGTTTTCTTTGAATGCTCGTCGAAATGATAAATCCATTCAAAGCAGATCTCGTCGTTACTATACCCTGTTGGTGACATCGCGATGCGTACGTCTGGGTGGTCCTTCATAACTTCGTACCATCGAGCTTGGTGGTGGATACCACAGAGTACCAAGAAGGCTGGTAAGACCCGCCCACCGGCCGAGATGCACTCAATGGCCGTAGCTGACTCCCTATTGCCAGGGGTGCCGAAGTAATGGGCTTTCTTACGCTTGGTAACGACCAATTGGTCTTTCCCAACTCCAATACGAAACCCGGTCTCGTCCATGTTCCAGACGACAAATGCACAGGGCGGCAACGCAGTTGGAGGACCAGTTCACTATGGCAGAAGAATGCAACGATGGCTCTATGCTTCTCCAAAAGGACTTTCTTGCCTCGATGGGCCAATTCATCCGTGGAGCAATTTCCAATAGTACTGAGCTCATTCAAACGAAAAAGGACCTTAGCCGCACACAACTGGCCGAGAAAACCAGACGGCAACGCAGGGCCATGAAAAACACGTCACTGCAATCAGGGGGAGTGCTTACGGTAGCCCAGGGGCGTCAAATGGCCGCACGGAAGGCGGATATAGAGTTGCGGAAAGCCCAACGTAAGGTCGAGGTCACCCAGACTCGGTACGATAACGCACTCAAAAAGTGGTATTTAGAGGCAGCGAAAAAGGCCAGATCAATGCGAATAGCTGGTCAAATGGGGGAAATGCTTGTATATAGCGAAAAGGGTGGTTGTAGGGCTCTAAGAAGGGTAGGAAGATAGATGGTATGAAAAAGTGGTTATGTGGCCAGTCTGGTTACGTGGCCCGTCAGCACCAGCTTGGCTGGTGAAGGCTTGCCGGAATCCAGAAAAGTGGGGCGGGCACGAGTAGGTGACGGAGCCGGTACCTATCACGTACCGAACACCCTGCCCAGGCTCACGCCGTGATGCTGGGCTGCTGGGCTGCTGAGTTGAAGAAATGGAGTGCGTCGACACCAGTGCTTCGGCAGGGCTCTAACGAGATGCGGTCCCTTGATGCTGCCTGGCGTGCATACTGCACGTACGTACGAATACATGATTGTTCGTTGCAGCTTTCAGAAGACATGGAGGAGCCCTGTGTCCGCCCAGCACTGATTGAATATGCCGATGGCTGCTACCCTAAACCCCGATATGCACAGCAAGGCACTCAAGCACTGCAGGGTGGGCATCAGGAGGCAAGCGCTTCGACGATTATTTATTGTCGTTGTGCTGCCCGAGAATCACTCGGCGTCTTTCGTGCCCTCTTGATCGAGTCGTTTGTTTGCTGCTGCTAAGCGCATCTGTGCATAATTTTACTCACCATCACCCACCCCCACTGGTGATGCATTTAGTGTTCCAGAGTCTTGAGAAATTCAATGACCCGAATAGCCAACCATTCTCGAGCCTCATCACCCAAAACTGCGTGCTCGGCCTCTGGTATCAAACCAGACAATTTACTGACGAGGGGATTCGCGCGGCGATATCTCTCGTTCAACGCCTCCTGGTTTACCGTGGGCGGAACGAACTCGTCTGCCCCAGAATGCAAGACCAGGACGGGCTTCTCGTATCTACCCCAAATTCGTGTCACAGTCTCATCGTCAAAGTCTGAAGAGAAGTAGTCGTCGTCTCCCCTAGGAATTATCAGCATAATTCACCACTGGAACCAAGACGCACCTACCCCTTGGCGCGCAGCGAGTGCAGCCTGTAGGCCGACATCGGCGGCTTTCCCAACACAGAAGGGATCGCATCGGGCGGGAGACAATGGTCACCTTTGCCTTGGGCAAGCCAATCGGAAGCGAGATCAAGGCCAGCCTTGTCCGAACAGATGAAATCGAGACCCTCGCGGTCCGAGACTGGCGCTTGCAAGATGAAGCCATCTACTGGCGGATTCTCGTGCTTGGCATAGTTTGTATACTCCATGCAGTCCTGTGACAGCCGTATCAGAATACTGCGACGCAAGGTTCGGTTCTCGACTTACTTGGCAGCCCGTTGAGTGACCAAAGAGCACAATCTTATCCTTGCCTATGGATCGAAGATGCTTGACCAGAGCGGCAATGTCCTCAACATCGTCCTTGAGACTAGCGGTGCCGAAGCCTGTAAAGGCACTGCGCAATCGAATCTCGAACACAGAGTAGCTGACCGAAGTGGCTGATGCAAGATGCTTTGCCACTGTCCGTATGTAGGGCACCGTGTGAGGGCCGTCCGACAGGCCGCCAACAAAAATGATGGCGTTTCGTGACGAAGTGTTCCCTAACTCGTAGGCACAGGCACCTTTTGCAGGACCCTCGTAAGGGTGTACGAGAACCTGAAAAGATTCATTGTGCGAGGCCATGTTGAAACTTGAAGGCAGACCGTAGATTCGAGATTTGAACGATGTCGTCTTTCGAGACAGCCTTGGCAATGACACACTTCAGTGGAGCAAGAAGACCGTTATATCGCAGGTTCAAGCGGGGGAATCAGCCATCATTTATCATCTTCGGCATGAGTTAAAAAGGGAACTCGTCTCCGAGCTGCAGATGGTAATCAGCGCTCATGCAGACATGCGTACAGTGTGAATAGATGACCCAACGCCAGAATGGCGCCGTTCACACTGATCAAAAAACAGTGGTGGGGTCACCTACTGTATTCTTACACTAGCATCGCAGAAAATACACTGTGCATGAAGCAACTTTCTCTCAGCGAGGCCTCACTGGCTGCCAACGACGTACTGTACGCCCAACACCAAAGACCGGCGCCCTGCGAATGAACTCTGGCAGCCAAGACGATAGACTTCTTGAATCTCCATCTCTTTGTGCGAAAGCACTTGAACCCATCAAGGGCCCACATTGAGAAGAATGCAGACATAGCTAAACAGATCGCTTCATCAGGTCATGGACAAAGCGCCCGGTGGCCAAGACCGGACTGCTCTATTCCAGAAGGTGAGATCCCCAGAACTTGTGCCATTGACGCCAGAAGCTCACGCAATATTCCACGCTAGCTGAAGCCATGCTGCGTCAAGATTAGCCAGCTCGCCATTCGCGAGGCCGAGGCGCCTGACGCTGGACGCGAACTGGCCGAGCTCACCCGCAAGCTTCTGGAAATTCTAGAGGAGCAAACCGAGACTCATCCCCAGGTACTCGATGACAAATTGGCCGAATATGTCTTCTTCCCGCTTTACCACATCTTTCGTCAAATGGATCGCTATCCGGTACTTGTCGTCGAGAATTGCGTCAGATGCCTGCGGCTTCTCATCGTCCACGGTTGGAAACACAGGCTATCTGCGAAACTGGTGCAGCAAATATTTAGCCTTCTCACATTCATAATCGACGGCACACCAGGGAATGGAAGCAAACCGAGAGTGCCAGAAGAGACAATCTTGGAAGCATTTCGCGCTCAGACAGCTCTTCTGAGAGCGGCGGCTTCTTCCGCATCTGCAGCATCTGGACTTGCAGAACAGGATTCGATACCGGTACTGGGACATGGGATTACAGTGATGCTTGATGGCGCCGCAGAGGGCGTCAACTTCGTCATCCAATGCGAAGCACTAAGCTGTCTTCAAGTTGCCTACACCGCGATCAGGGAGCACGAGGCTCTTGCGAGCTTCCTCCCAGGAACGGTTTCAACCCTCGCAAAAATTCTCTCCACGCCAAATCGCTACAAAACGACGGTGTTGACCGAGAGCATCGAGACCCTACGGATCGTGCTGTTGCGCGTCCTCGGCGACGTGAGATTGAGATCTGTCCTTGCACGTAGCCAGAGCCAAGACGAATCCGACGCCACCGAGAATGCCAGCAAGATTCTAAGTCCTGCGTGGCTCAAGGCGACCGTATCTCAGGTCAAGTTGGCATTATTGACAATCTTGAAACTCCGCAAATCAGATTCACGCCCGGTCCAGGAGACCCTCGAGAGACTTTGCGTAAATTTGCTCGACGAGTGCCACGCTACGCTCTCAAATTGCACCGTAATCCTGACGGAGACTGCGGTGATTTTATACGATGACGCAGATGAAGCCGACTTGACAAGAACTAGCCTCCTACACTTGGTCAGCATTTACCCAGCCCTGGGCGAAACGGTCAAGACCATCGTATACAGTTGGATATCCAGCTTGCCACGACAGTTGCAGAGTGGCGATGAAGAGGGACGCAAGGTGTCGATACATAATCTAGCAAAAGGCGTTGAGCTGTTCCGGAAATTGGGCTTAGAATCTACGACCCTCGACGAGTCCCTGGCTGCGGCGCTTAAGGACGGCATGGCATGCCTCATGACATCCTCACCTCACCAAGCCGATCATGGGGTCCAGATACAGCTTCATGACGGAAAAGTGTCTGTCGGAACAGCAGCAGCCGGCGACCAGGCGTTTCAACCAGTGCTCTTGGCCCGTCAAAGTCAGAGAGAACTCCGGGCGGAAGTAACCAGTTTAATTGACCGGTTAGGCTCAGCGTCGGACAAGTGCAGGCTTGCAGCCAATCTGCTGGAATCGACTCGTGGCGCGACGTCGACTGATCAAGCTGCCGCCATGTGGCTTTCTTTCGAGCTTGTCAAGGTGGCAGAGTCATCATCGACAGAAGTTGATGCCTTCTTGGACACAACTGCCCTGAGTGGATCGACAGAAGACGCGGACGCAGTCTTTGACGATCTGTACTCAATAGCCGTGCAGACGCTGGAGTCGCAAGCAGCGCCCGCATCAGTGGATTGGCACATGGAGGCGTTGTCGCTAGAAGTCACGGCCTATGCTGCGCAGAAATCAGGTCGGGCGTTCCGCCCCGAGCTCATTGACGTGCTGTTTCCGGTAGCAACATATCTCGGCTCGGACAACCGGACCTTGCAGCAACACGCCATTGCCACGTTGAACAGCATTGCTACATCTGTCGAGTATCAGAATGTGTCGGACTTGATTGTCGACAATGTTGACTACATGGTCAACTCTGTCGCTTTACGGCTCAACACGCTGGATGTATCGCCTGCATCTTTACAAGTCCTGCTGATGATGATTCGTCTGGCTGGTCCTCGCGTTGTGCCATTTTTGGACGATGTTGTCGAGTCCATTTTCGCGGCCTTGGACAACTATCACGGTTATGTGTCGTTTGTGGAGAGCTTGTTTGCAATCTTGAAGGAAGTCGTGGATCAAGCGTCGCGCACAAACCAGAACCTCCTGACCGATCGTGAATCTGCACCTGTGGATCACAAGAAGAAGCCTCACGAGGATAAAGGACTAGACGGCCTTTTGGACTTTATTGACAAACGAGCAGAAAGGCAAGCCCGTGATGCTGCCGAGGCCGCTCATGGACTGCCGGTCGAGGGACACCCAAAAGAGCCTTGGACATCTGAGACTGAGCCGGGCGATGAGAACGGGAATAGTGCAGATGAGCCCATAAAGGAGCAAAGCGACGATAAATCGCCTCACTCTCCGACCTATCAGTTGTTGCTTCGGATCGCGACGCTTACTCAACACTATCTGACGTCTCCAACGCCGACGCTGCGAAGATCGCTCTTGGAACTGCTTACGTCGGCGTCATCGACTCTTGGCGGAGACGAGGATTCGTTCTTGCCTCTTGTCAATGCAATTTGGCCAGTCGTTGTCAGCAGACTCTATGACCAGGAGGCCTATGTTACGATTGAAGCATGCAACGCGCTGTCGGGCTTGTGTGAAGCCGCTGGCGACTTCCTCACCACGAGATTCAAGACGGAGTGGGGTGATCGTCTGCATGACTGGTGCCGCAAGGTCAAGCGGCAAGCGTTCAGCAATATAGGGCGATCAAGAGCTCCGAACACAGACATTCGAAGCGAGGGCGATACTTTCTTGATACCCATCCGCTCAGCAGAGGGCATCACGGGCCGCGAGGTTACGAACGCATCGCGACAACAGCACCAAGGAAGTCTCGGGCAGCACTCGTCCCCGACAAAAATCTGGGACGCTGCAGTGAAGCTCCTGACGTCGATTGTGACATTTGTCCACATTGACGACGCAATGTTTGACCAGATACTGGACTTGCTGTCCGACACGTTGGAGAATAATCAGCAAGTGCGAGAGGCTCTCGAGACGATTAATGCAGATGCCGTTTGGCTGGTCAGATATGAGAAAGGACTCATCGAACCTTTGCCTACTCCGGAGCTGGAGGGCTTTACTTTTGCCTCGATGGACCGTAGGCCGCAAGAGTCATGAATTACAGGCACAGGCAGCTCACAGAGAAATGGGCAGCGGCATTCAATTGAACCTCATATCTTGGCGATGCCCGTCAGGAAACCCTCGACTACTGCCGTCATCAAGCGGTTGGCAATGGCCGTCGGCGGAGGCACCCGTAAGCGGTCATTCTTTTCTCCTCGCGACGTTGTATCACCTAGCGGGGTGGTTTCCTTCAGCGCCTCGCGCACCTCGTCGATGGTGAACCACTTTGCACCCTCGAGTTCCTTGTCGTTGAGCGTAATCTCCTCCCCGCCAGGCAACGCCTGCGCTATGGCTCCAAGCATCAGGGTGGAGGGGTAAGGCCAGGGCTGAGTGGAGTGGATGACGACTCGGCCGACCTTGACGCCGGCCTCTTCCCAGACCTCGCGGCGCACAGCCTCCTCGACGGACTCGCCTGGCTCGAGAAAGCCGGCCAAGGTGCTGTACCAGTGTGGAGGATAGCGTGCTTGACGACCGAGTAAGATGCGTTGCCCGTCGGCGGAGACAACGGCGGCAATCATGGTGGGATCTGACCTCGGAAAGCATACGTTGGACACGCCATGACGAGTGGGACAGTCTTCTCTGGGATGCGACTCAGATGAACCTTTGCGGTCAGTAGGAGGACAGACACGCTTATAGCCTGCCTCGACTGATAGATTAGGACAGCCGCAGCCGGCGCAGAAGGGGTTGCGAACGTTCCAGTCCATCATGGACCTGGCTTGGGCAAACATGGAAGCTGGTATGGACAATGAGCTTGCGTTTGGGGCCGACGATGAGCAGACAGGGCAGGGCTGAATGTGGCTTACCAGCTTCCGGACCGAGCGTCATACTTCGCGCGTCGGTCTGAATGGAGAAACCCTTTGCCTCTTGGTCGGAAAGGAATGACGCGATGGCGTCGGCCATGGGACCTTTGGGAGTCGCATCGACGGCAAAGTAGGGCTGTGCCTTTATGGTGCCATGATTGGAAGTCTCAAGGTCGACTGCGCCGTCGCCGTCCAGGGTGCCGAGAAACAAGACGAGGGGTGTCTTGTGAGAGGAATCAAAGTCTTTAATGGCGTCGGCGTCGCTCAGGGCGAAAGGAGCCGAACCTATGACGGGCCTGACATCTTCAAACGTTAAGTGGGCGAGGCGTCGCTTATCTTGAATGAGTGGACCGAGGTTGCTGAGGACGATGAAGCGGGCGGCGGAGCTTGCGGCGGCGCTGGCGAGAAAGCGAGAATCGGATCTGAGAAAGGAGTAGCGATTGAGAAGGGTGCCGGAGTAGTAGTTTACCACCTCCTTGCCAAAGCGCCTGGTGAGCATGGAGGCGTCGCCTCGCAGAGCCGGGGGCTCGGGCAGGGGCGGTGGCGAGCTGGACTTCATGTGGCGAGCTGAATTTTACGTGAAGCCAAGACCATGCTACGGGGAAAAGAGTTTTTGGTTGAAATGTTTTGATTGCGCCTTGGACTTTTCATGAAGGACGCGAGCGTTGGGTCGAGGCGCCGAGCACGGTCCAGGCGGCCGAGGCCCAACGGCGCGCTGCTCGGCGGTGCAGCGGAGCAGGATGAGGTAATGTGGGCGCCGGTGCCGGCCCGGCCGGCGTCGACGGGTAATCTATACTGCACAGTGTCCGTACGGTGTACATGTGCGAGTAGCTTTGACCGGCACTGCCTCGGCTGGAGAGCTCGAGGAACTGGAGCTTCGGGGCGTCGAAGCTGCTGCGGTTGCTCGTTGGACACTTTGGTTCGGACAAGCGCGGAAAGAAGACGCGGCAGTGCGGGCGTCTGGGGCGTCTGGGGCGTCTGCAGGCCAAAGAAGGAAGCAGGGAACAATGGCTGCGAAAAGGCGAGACAGGCGTGTGTCAGTCGTCGAGTCTTGTCTCACTGCTTCTGAGCCGCGCCATTCTTCCGAGTTCAAATGCACTGGAGCTTCACCACGCCAGGTCTTGCTCTGCATTGTCAATCGGAAACGTGCGACCAGACGGCCTGTTCACATGTGCGGCGACTTTTGCCAATATGCATCCAGGCACCGTCATGAGACTTTTCAACATGCTGTCCCAATCTACAACCTACGTAGGCAGCTTGCCTGGTAGCTTCAAGGTAAGAGGTAATACATGGAGTGCTCGCCGTCTTGCATTGGGCACTGCCGTTTCGGGGCAAGCATCCCCCCAAAGGGCCTCGTCCATTGGACGGCCCAGGCGACCGGGGCTCTCCACGTTTCCTTTTCCTCGACGATGCAAGAGAAGGAAAAAGCAAATGACTCTTGGTGCAGGGAACACGAGGGGGAGAATGCATTTTGCCTCGTCTTTTCCCCCTTCGATTCCCATCCATGCCATGCTTTGCCGAGTAAAGTACATCCGCCTCCGACGTCCCGGCCGCTAGCTTCTTGACACCGGCCTTGATTTTCCCGGCATCAATCTCTCTCGTCCTCCTTCTCTTCTCTTCATCCCGCTTCCCGCTTTTTCGCTCCCGCCTTTCCTGGGCCAGCTGTCCAAACATCAAATCCTTCCTCGCCCCATCCCCGATTCCATCCCCGCTTTTTCTCCTTCTTTTCTTGGCATTTTTTTCTTTGCAGTCCCGAACCCCCGATCGCCTTCAGATCTCGTCCGCGAGCCCCGTCACATGTCGATTCGCTTTCCTTGGCTAACGGTATCGACCTGAGTTCACGGGAACCGACCCTGTTCGCCGCGCAATAACCACCTTCGCGGTTCGCCACCTCTCAAAGCTCTCACGGCTTTGATATTCAGACGCAGCTTCGGCTGCTCGCTCGTCGCGGCGGCCATGGCTCCTCCCGCGCCGACGCTGCATCTCGACGTCGAGGCCATTTCCGGCATTTGCGGGTAGGTCATTTCCCAGGCTTCGGAGTTGAGTGTCGTCGCCTTGCAAATATGCCGTGCTAATAAGAATATGAATTCAGATCAGTCTCCATTGCCTGCTGGGGTAGGTCATCGTGTCCCAGATTCTGACTGTCGTCTAATCGCTAACGGCCGCGCGCAGTCGTCGTCTTTTCGCCCCAAATCATCCAACAATTCCGCCAAGGAAACGCCGACGGCCTCTCCATACAATTCATCATCATCTGGCTGCTGGGCGATGTCTTCAACATTGTCGGCGCCGTCCTCCAGGGCGTTCTGCCCACCATGGTAAGTTTCAGCGAGCCCTGCCCCAGGATCGGTCCCTGACACTCAGCAGATTATACTTGCTCTGTATTACACATTTGCCGACATTGTTCTGCTGGCGCAATGCTTTTACTACAGGGGCTTTACGTGGCGCGACGAGCCGACATCCTCTCCCAAGCAGCCCCCGACGCGCCCGGCGCGAGAGCCGGACGAGCGGACCGCCCTCCTGCCGAGCGAAGCGTTTGGTGAGCGGCGCGGATCCGACTGGACGGGCTTGTCGCCCGCCGTCACACACGTTGGCGAAGCCCCGCAGCCACCTCCGCCGCCGCCATCGACCTTGCAGACCGTCGCGTGGAACCTCGTCATCGTCGTCATGGTATGCGCTGCCGGCGTGCTGGGGTGGTTCCTTGGCAAAAAAGCGACGGCCGGCTCTGACCAGCCTGCGACCGGCAGCGAGGGCATGCCCGAGTTCAATGTCTTGGGCCAGTTCTTTGGCTACCTGTGCGCCATTGCCTACATTGCCTCGCGTCTCCCGCAGCTCGTCCTCAACTGGCGCCGCAAAACGACTGAGGGCCTTAGCATGCTCTTTTTTCTCTTTGCTTGCCTCGGCAACGTGACGTACGTCCTGTCCATCTTCGCCTACAGCCCCAAATGCGCCGGCGAGTCGTGTGAGCCTGGCGAGGCTGGCCGCGTCTACGCCCGCTATATTCTCGTCAACTTGAGTTGGCTGGCCGGCAGTTTTGTCACCCTGCTCATGGACCTCACCGTCTTTGCGCAATACTTCATGTACAGGGAAGCGCGCGGATCATCTCGCGGGGGGAGCGGCACGCACAGCCAGCAGAGTCCCGCAGACGACCGATGGGATAACCGGCCGCTGCTTGAACGCTATGACACGAGCAGCTGAGATTTTCCTGTGTCTATTGTACATTCGCATGCGTGGACCAACAGGACGCGGAATGAAAAGCTTGTCTGGAAGACGTGAGGTTTGAATATTTCGCCAAACAGTGGCCAGAATGGGTGTCGGCGTTTGAATCACGGAATTGGGTTGCGGACTTCAGTTGTTGAGCCTAGTAAGGGGCATATCTTACTCTGCCCAGAAGCAGTATCGATAGCTTGATGAAATGCCTCGCTGTCGCAAGCTGGTACTTGTGCATGCATTTACAGGTGCCTGTGAGGGATTTATGCTAAAATATCATTTATAGCTTCTCCTTTGGCGTCTTGCTCTGCGATTTCTCCCATTGTCGGTTCAGCCGCACGTTTTGCCAAAACTGCCAGGCGGCCAGAACCACGGCCAGGGGGGGACACGCCAGCAGCGTCCAGGACCACCACTCGGGACTCGACTTGCGCATCTCGACAATAGCGGCGTCAAGGCTCGCCGCAAGCTCTTCCTTGGACCCGTCGTTCCACAGGACGACGCCCCTGCCGGGCCCACGGGCAGCGCACCTTTGCGCCTTGACGGCGACGTCGGCCTGGCTGCGGACGCGGTTCTCGGCGTCCTCTCTGGACAGGTGCGAATCACGGGCCATGAGGCGCGCGAGCTGCGTCTCGCGGTCCGCGACGGCAACGACCATGGCGACGCCGCAGAAGCGATCGAGCGCGCCCTCGAACAGCAGCGGCACGTCGAGCACGACGGCCCAGTGGCCGCGCAGGTAGCAGGCGAGCACCTGACGCGCCATCTCGCGCCGCACGGCCGGGTGGACAATGGCGTTGAG